>JAKSYS010000427.1:0-53713 GCA_022925895.1 Fragilaria crotonensis
CATCGTCATCGGAGGAATCATCGTCGTGGTAATACAACATATGCATCCCATCGACGGTATCATCCTGACCCCGAGTGCCCCTTTCCACTGGATCTACTTGACGAGCCTGCCACACAATGGACTCCCAAACGTGATCCTTGCAATGGGAGTTCAATGTCACAATCATCTGGAAGAATACTCTGGACACCATGCAAGACTGCCATGGCATCCATAACTAAGACATCACCACTGGACAATGTAATAATCTTGTCATTGCAAACAAAGGCGACAGCCTTTCCCACTGTCATCATGACTAACCATTCGTGTCTTTGACCAGGTTGTGTTGGCGAATCAAAATGTGGTGACATTTTTGCATTGGGACTATAGAGTAAGGCGAGGCCCGTGAGACTGCAACGTTGTGATGGTGACGACGACGACGACGACGAGAGGAGGCGTAGCAAAGGTTCCTCTGGAAATGCATGACAGGAAGCATGACCAAATGCACGTCGTGCCAATTGAGATGCAATCGGCAATTGACTCTCCACACTAGATCCGCAGGTAATACCAAGATTCAGAGGGATGGAGGCAGTGGCGTGGACTGCTTGAAACGTCGGATCAGTGGACTTTTGACGGTGACACTGAATCGCTTCCTCTTTCAAATCCTCTTGTTCTTGCCTTGTCAAGAAGGATCGAAGGACAACATACCGCTCCGGGGGGTGGCATTTTTACGTCTTGGAAGCGGTGCGTTCTCGCCAATGGATCATGGATCATCGATCATGGGCAATGGGTATGTTGTGTGTGTGAGAGAATCATGTGTTGTACAAGTGCGATACTCCCGTTATTCATGGCTTTCCTGTGTGTCTTGTGTGCAAGCAACACATGGAAGCGAGCTCATGACCTGTTGCGCGGTGGGTAAGTTTCTGTACCGAACCAACCCGTGGCAGGCATCATGTGTGAGACATAATTAGTAACCGTTCCTCATGCAGTACAAGTATTGTACAAAACACGTAGACTCGTACTTCGTGTACAAGTACTCAGTCTCTTTGGAGTCATGTGGAAAAGCGATGAATGATAAAAGCAAGTCTCCAAATTTCATGAGGTTGACTCTGACGCTTGGCTACAAAGTCGTGCCAACGACACGAGTTTGTTCAATGTTCCATTTATGACCTTCGCCCTGTTCCGACTTCTTAATACTACTACTTGTGTGGTGCAACGAGAACACAAACAACTTACAGAAGATTCATTCTCTTTCAATCCTAACAATCCTTTCCTATAGTTTACTGTTATCGATACAGCCATTTGACACTGACGATGAATCAAACGCAATCACAACAGGGAGAAATTTTGCGTGCATTCGTTCAGGGAGAAGAGGGTCGACAATGGGCTGCACGACGAAATCGAGGATGGGTCGTTGGGAGCGATTCCGATGTTTGCTCATGGGATGGAGTCCAATGTGATACTGCAGATCAAGTGACGGCTCTGGCGTTACCAGAAACAGATTTGTTGGCAACATTACCGACGGAATTGGCAATTTTGACAATTGGAAATCATTGATTTGAGACAAAACCTATTGCAAGGAACGATTCCAATAGAATTCGCATCCATGACCTCGTTGGTGTCTGTCGTCCTCAAGGACAACCTTCGATTGACAGGAAGTATACCAGTCTTCAAGTCATCGAAGTTGAAGCACCTCGATCTGAGTCGTATGGGCCTCACTGGACAGATTCCTCCAGATTTTGGAAAACGGAATTTGGCTCTCACTCTTCTGGAACTGAAAGGGAATCAACTGAGCGGCTTTTTGCCATTTGGATTGGAAGATTTGCCACTTCTTGAAACAATATCGGTCTCCTCCAATAAATTATCGGGAACCCTGCCTGCGTATATTGGGAACATGGCGAGCCTTTCATACCTTTACTTGAACAGCAATTTCATCGTTGGTACGATACCCAACTTGTCACGACCGTTGCAGGAAGTCTGGCTTCAGAACAATTTGCTAAGCGGTACCATACCATCATCGATTGAAGTGTCAGTCCTGCAAGATCTTTCCTAGATGGCAACAAATTGACTGGATCGGTTCCACAAGCGCTGTGTGAAGTCGATTTGAATGCTGATTTTTTTTCCGATGTGAATGATGACGACCGCAATTTGTGTGACTCCGTGACCTGTCCTGCTGGAACTGTAAGTGATCAAGGAGTATATCCATGCCGAAATTGCACATCGGAAATTTTGAATCCTTATTTGGGTCAAAGAGGTGAATGCGATGATTGGACGGAAGCGCGGATCGTTAATGTGCTGCTAAAAGGAAAGCTGAAGTCAGCCTGCGAGTACACCGACATTGTCACATGCAATACCAAGGGCAAAGTAACCAAAATCCAAGCAAGTGGTAGGAAGTTGACTGGGACCCTACCGGACGAATTGGGATTATTGGAGAGTCTCGAAGTGCTTGACGTTTCTGACAACGACTTGAACGGATTTTTTCCGTCTGGACTACGGTTCGCCCCTTTAACGTCACTGAATATTGGCGGCAACAAACTGATAGGCATTCTGCCACCGCTTGTGTGCAAGAATGCAAATCAAATAAACAATGGGACTGGTGACTGCACATCGATAGCTTGTCCGATAGGAACGTACAGCAACGGGAAGGGTTTTGGCGAATGCTTGCCATGTGCGGATGGAGCCCCATATCTTGCAAGCACATCTTGTTCCCCGCCAGTTGACCTAACCAATCCGCCAGCACAATCAGGCATCACCACTGGCCTGTTCTGGGGACTTGTATTCTTGATCCCCCTGATGGGCTTAGCTCTAAGCGCACTGATGTACTTCAAATACAAAGACAGACGAACAAAGACGGCAAATTGGGAAAGAGGTGTTACTCTGGATGATAAGAGAGCTAGCTTTCCGCATGTTGAAGAAGTCAAGACTATGCTCCAAGGTTTCCGCAGTCGGGCCAACAAATCGTCGTCTAAGAATCATGATTGGCTTCAGAATCGACTTCGTCGGAGTTACAACTACGTTATCAGCTTGAAGGAGACCGAGGCAGTGAAGGACCCTCCAGGCACGAAGACAATGGATGTAACAGGAGGCGAAATTGATGACTTTGGCTGGCAGGAACGAGATTCGATCCTACTGCACCGTGACTTGGAGAATCTTGAGGAGGCTCAGCAACATCGTACGAAGTTGGAGGTGTGGGAGTATCCTGATCCTCTCGAGAAGCCTCTGACCTACACGAAGTCGTTTGATGACCAGAGTGATGACGATGACTATTTGTCAGACGACGACGACCTTTCTGAGTGGATTAAGAAGCAACAGAGTGATCCAAGCACGCGGGAAGTGTGGCTTGATATACCCCAGATAGAATAGAATTGAGTTGGGACCATCCATTAGTTCTCTCTGATAGTGTTGCCCAAGAGTACAGATTTGATCGAACCTTTACTAAGACTTAAGACGTCGATACTACAGATCGTCGCCACTCTATGTGACATCAAAGAACTTCGAAACAACAAATTTGAAGCAGCTAGGTTCCATCAGAGACAGCAAGGCAACCAAATCAAGTAATTTTTGGGACATCGAGCCATATATCTTTCTGTTTGGACTCCTTGTCACCATTCCATTCATCTTTTATTTTCACTTCAAGTGTCAAAGTTCCTCCTCGGTTCAAATCGTCGATACCGTCAATGCCAGCCAAGGGATCTGATTCATTTTCATCACCATTATCTCTCAATGGCTTCTCAAACGCTTCCCTTTCAGGGCTTTGAATGTAGTGCGCTCGGTTGGAGATGTATTCCTTCGAGACCTTGGCCCTTCGCAGTAAAAAACCAAAACCGCAAACCATTGCAATACCCAATATTGCAATACAAATTTCTCCCGCGTAGCCAAAGGATGTGATTCCACCCCCGCCCGTCGGAGCATCGACACAATCAATGATTCCCAAATAATCATTATTGCCACTGACGCAAACACTACATGTATCACCACTAGTGCCCGGATCGGCTCTCCCCTTTGGAGCATGTGTCCCCCCTTTGCAAGTGATAACATCGCAACTGTAGAGACCATCCACACCGTTCCCATTGACACCCGACTTTCGACACAGACCAGAAGGTACAAAGCCCGTCAATTGATTCTCCGCCACGTTCAAGATTACGAGCGGTGCAAACTGCAAGTCCGCGGGTAGCGTGCCCCCAATGTTGTTGTATGATACATCCAATTGGACCAGCTTCTCAAGGAAACCAAGACCATTGGGGAGAGTGCCAGACAATCCCTTATTCGACAACACAATGCTAGTCACTTGCTGGTCACTGTTGCATGTCACACCGTGCGACTCGCAAAAGGTGGTGGCATTGGATCCCCAGTCTGCGTCTCCTGTCCACGAAGGGCCGTTGGTAGCATCGTACAGCGCTTTGAGAATGGTGTCCTGGTCCATCTCAAAACAATTGTTGGCACCAATGTATGGGTTCAGGTCCATTGACGCACATGGTTCGCAAGGGTAGACACCATCCTTGCTGTCACCCATCGATTTATACCCTGCAGGACATGCGATGGATGTGCATCCAGTTCGATCTGAAGTTGAGTCCGAGAGACTGCGGTTACCGTACAGTTCTGTATAGGATGAATCAACATCCACAGCCTCGGCACCATTGTCAAGAAAAAATAATTCGTTGAGATTGAGAGCGCACAGTTCTGTGGGGACTGTTCCTGTCAGCTTGTTATTATCAATAAATAATATTTGAAGGTTGCCAAGATCTGCCAACGAGGACGGTAGAGTTCCTGTAAGGAAGTTGCCATGTAGATAGATTTGCTGTAGGTCTATTGCAGCACTCCCAAAGTGGTGAGGGATCGTGCCCGTTAACAGATTATTACTCAGGTAGAGGTATTTCAAAGTTGACAGCTCTCCCAAAGTAGACGGTATCGTCCCTGAACAGTAGTCAATTAGAACGACTTTTCGCAACATGTATTACGACGGCGAGGAATCCGAGGTCACTTACCACGAAATCTGTTGTTGGACAAATCAAAGGTTTGGATGGCACTCAAGCCAGTAAAGGAAGATGGTAGCGTCCCTTCCAATTGATTATATTTGAGGTCTAGAATTCTGAGTGATTGAAAGCCAGCTGATGAAAAGCTTGTCTCAAGTGGACGACCCGTCAACGCGTTGTGTCCCAAGTGAAGTGCCTCCATCGACGCGGATAAGGGCAAGGGAATCGAGCCGATTAGTTTGTTCAGCCGAAGGTCAATGACCTTTATTTTCGGCAAGGCAAGCAGCTGTGACGGAATTGATCCCGTGAAAGCATTTGAACTTAGATCCAGTTCTAACAAGGTGGTCAGCTGACCCAACGATGAGTCGAGCGTTCCTTCTAACCCAGCCTCGACGAGCTGGATGCTCTCCACGTTTCCTTCACTGTCACATGTTATTCCTTTCCATTCACAAACTACAGAATTGGAAGAGGTTTAGACACCATAAAAAGAACAGTCAAGTGGAAAGACCAACACGACTTCGGAGATGGTGCCATGCTTACCTGGAGTTGATCTGTCCCACCCAGCGTTGTTCGACGCAAAGGCTTGTCCTGACGATCCTTGCAGGATGTTTAACAATATCGACGTTTCCTTCACAGACGCTTGTAGTGATCGCAAGTTGGAGTTACTATGATTGTCTGACATGATCAACTCTAGAGTTTAACCCCGGTCGAGAAATTTTGTAGGACAAAAAACAGGACAAAATTTTCCAGTACTTGCTTACTTCCAATTTCTTCTACTTCGAGAAACGAAGCTGTACAAATTGTTCATGAATGTATTAGCTTCTTAAATCTGTCCTTCTTTTCTAATTTGGCCTAAAATTGGTGAAGTTACGTTGTTGACAAGATGAGCTATTATTTGTGGCACAGCCATATACCAAGTTTGTCCGGTGATATTTTCAAACCCAGTACTTGAGACATATTGTGAAGTAACTGTCTTTTACCAGAAGGTTACTATGAGCGCTATGGTCTACTGTACTTGCAGTACTGTCGTGTGAATAGACGGTACAGCAGCTGACAGTTACTGAATCAACTACCGCACCATATTTCAAATACCCGTTATTTACTGCCAGGCGATAAGCGAGTCGGTACAACCGTAATAAAAACCGTGAAGACGTTCGCACACCGAGTGATCATTGGTGCAAGTCCACATAGGGGTGGTACACCATAATACGTACCGGCATCCAAATGTACCAAATTTTTCAGCTTGCAGTATTATTTTATAAAACCCTGATTTGTGCTAGTGACGACAACGTTTGTCCTACCCAGTTTTCAACTTTAGGACAAAATCCGCGAAAATTGTCCGTGCAAAATGCAATTTCGAATTTCTCACGTGTTAAATTCTCTTGTTAAACGTATTCTCCACCTTGATCACGAGCGCTATCTCTCATTTTGCAGACAACAACACGTTCTATCACATCGAAAGGCTCCGTCACGACCTCATTTTGGGTACTGCAATCGCCTATTTGCAATCTGGCATCGAATGGCAGGATGATAAGCACTTTCGTCTTCGTCGTCGCCAAAATCGATCATCTCCGGGTTTCTTTCGATCTTTTCCGGGTTAGATTGCATAAAACAAGTCGTGTTTCACATTTTTGCGTCGTGTCAATCGCCAAAACTTGCCGCCAAGACGATGAGATTATCTAATCGGAACTTACGTTCGAGCCCTCGATCTAACGCTAAAATCGAGTACGCAGAACGATAAACAAGACTACCCCCAACAAACTGTTAGTACTACGTACAAGTAGCTATCCGTGAGACACAGCGAGCACGCGCGTCAGATTGAGGTGTTGAAATTGAAGTTAACACGGCGCTCGCCGTGTTAAATTTCATTAACCCTTGATTATAAGGTTAATTTTTGTCCTAAAAATTTCTGTGCTGGCTTTTTCAAAGGACAAAATTTGAATTTAATTTATCAACGCCGTTTTCTTTTTGTCCTACCCGGTAGGACAAAATGGGGGGGTCTCCGACCGGGGTTAAAGCCGATTGGGACGCGTCGGCATTGTCTACTAATACAGGAAATAGGAGTGATACTTGGTTACGCGCCCTGTGGATTTCGAATATATGTTTGATTTATGTCTCACACGCATGATGTGTCACCTGCATATATCAACGACGCGCTGCTCAAGGGTCATTTCGTTGCCGAGAAACCCATTCAACAGGTGAGGTTGATGAAGAAAATGACCACGGATGCCACACATACTCATGTTTGCACTGCCTAACTGCTGATAAACAAAAACCCAGTGCCGTGAATGCATCTAGTAGTAGCTCAGTGTACATTGTACGAGTACTCAGTGCTACTGAGTAAAGTCGCACGTAACCGCAGTACCAGCTACCTGTAGATTGTAGCGAGTCTCATCATTTAGTGTCACATGTCATATGTCGAAGTTGCTACTAGCCGCATCACGTGTCGAACGCGATGCACCGCTCTCTGCAACGACAAGAGACAGCCGAAAGACGTTATTGGATTCAAATACCCACCTGAATATCGTGGATGGCAAGTCAGATTTCAAAAGCGCAAGATCGCTGCAGGGGTTGTGGATTACCGCCACGAGAAACGGATGGAGTCCTTATTCGCCTCAAACGATGCTCTCGGTGCAAGCAGGCTTGGTATCATGATGCTGACTGCCAACGGAAGGATTTAAAGCGTCATCGGAGGCAAGAATGTAAATCGTCTGAACAACCGATCACCCAATCACAAAATGAATTGTTTCACGTTGAGAAACGCGAGGGAAGAGGGAATTGTCTTGTGGCGTCGTCACCATTGAAACTTGGTTGCATCCTATTAGAGGACAAACAACCTCTGGTGCCTCCCGTCCTACGACACGAGTATTCTTTACAAAGGTGCGCAGCTTGTTTTGGGAAACTCAAGAGCCGCACCTACCAGTTTAAGGATGTGGCCCATTGTCCCCAGTATCCAGTCGTTTTGTGCTCTGAACTGTGCCTAAAGGGATCCATATCGTGGCTTCGCGAAGAGGAAGTTTATGTCTCGAAAATTCTTGCAGGAGGAGATTCTCCGATTCGAGTCTTTGCCACCACGATTCTTTTGTACCGAATGGTTCGGGCTGCTTCCTTTCTTCGAACACTGCTCTTGAGCTTGCTAAGCTGCAACAGCACAAGCCTCGTCACAATGCGCGAGGGACAGGTGAGGAGGAAGCGCATATCCATGCAGTCACGACTGTGGCGAGGATGCTGCTTCATCAAGACCCGCTCACTCAAGAGATGGATTGTTCGCTCGAGGTTTTGGAGCAACTCCTGACCAAGCTGAAAACAAATGGATTTTGCATTGCAGATTGTGAATCCATCGCATTAGGGTTGGGTGTATCCAGAAGCCAGTTTTGCGAATCATTCTTGTTCTCCCAATGCGATTCAGACCTTTGTCTATGGTATTGAAGGCATTCTTCCGGCGATACGATTGACCGTCTGCGATGAGAATGGAATCACTGCTGGTGATGAAATTTGCATATCGTACATTGACTCTACGGCGGTTCGACCGTCACGACAAAAAATGTTGCAAGATGCATACTACTTCCGGTGTTCCTGTCAACGATGTGCATGTACCGAGGAGCCCACAGGATTGCGATGTGTCTCGTGTCAAGATGTTTTCGTTGTCGCCGACGCCGAAGGATACCGCTGCCTCAGTTGTGGTGAAACTAATTTTGCGGATGCCAAGAACTTGATCCAACGGTTCCATCATCTTCGGGAGAAGGCTACTTCGGACGAATACCTTGGAATGTTGGAATCGTTCGAAAAGATCTTCCTTACGTCATCCTGGTACTTTCAGGAATGTGGAGACCGATGTCTTCAAGCGATACTCGATGATATTGGGTGTTGTTCAAGTGAGGCCGACCGAATGACACTTTGCCGTAAAGCATTGTCGTTGTGTGAGCGATTGTTGCTTTCGGGGAATAAAGGATCGGGAGTTTTGCGCATGACCATGCTCCTATACAAATGCTCAAAATTGCGTCTCTATGTTCAGCCTGATCCGTCCGTTGCGATTGGTGAATTACAACAATGCCTGCAGCAGTTGTTAGTCTTGTACCCACCGAATCACGAAGTGATCATTGATCTGACGGCTACGATACGCCAAGTATGCTACAACTATTAGTTATAGACTACGATTATATTGTGGATAGATCCGTCAGCGGGGTTGCATTCATGCTTGTGATTACGTTTCAAATGTACCAGGTCCTCAAGACTTCGAGGATTACTCATGTGCTGTCGTGTAAAGTACTGTTGTGATGTGAGATGGGAGGTGCGATGAGGTTTGTGGTTCCATCGTTGGATGTTGGACGTTATGTGCGTTTCGTGGATTCAGTACGTCTACGAATTCATACTACCAGGGTACAGTACTTGTATAGTACGTCCAGCATTTCATCCTCATCAATACATGTGGGTCGACGATTCATGATCAAAAGATTCATACTCATGTCAAATGATACTCCCAAATCGAAACGTATTATGTACTTAATGAAGAATACCAACAACTATTTAAAAACCGAACGTATATATCACACTTCTTAAAATTAACTCCGTTGCCTGCCATGCAGTAAAACGAGTACCTTATATAATAAATGTTTTTGTTTTTCATGTGAAAGAACTTTCGCCTAATGGGTATCATGGTATCATCGTCTGCCAGGTCCCTCACACCGACAGATAATTACAGACCATGAGAATCATGTGCAATCGAACCCCTTAACAAGAAACGTCAACACAGCATGATTAGCGTTCTAGCCAAGATTCGCTCTCGTCATCACTTCCTTAGCAAATACAGTGTAGGAACACAGTTTTTAAAATGTGAACATGTAGATTCGAATCAACGGAACGACGGACCCCGCTCTCATCCTTGCATTGTGACAAATTGTGACCCCCTGCTCTCATACAAATTGCATACAGTTCAACATTAGAATATTTCAAAATGTCAGTCTCTGTCAAGGAAAATCCGTCTTCAGAGAAGATTCATCAGGATTCGACCTCCGAAGATTCAGATATCGAAAGTTCATTAGTTGTACTCGGAGTACTCCACAAGAAAGATCTGCATCACTTCGGCATCTGCCGTCACGCTTATTATATTATACAATATTTATCCAAAAGTAAGTTGGAAGAGCAGTAGGGGCACTGAAGAGGAATGATTTTCATTGAGCTTCAATCTCACCACCGATGTTAACCTTCGTTGATTGGTTGGCATCAGATGCTTTTCCGCCCTTTGATTCTTGCGTGCATTCTTGCCGTTACGGCAGCACAGAAGGATAAGAAGAAGAAGATCGTAAGCCTTGGACCTCGTCCGTACTTCTTGGTGGACACCATGGCTCCGTCCTTCTTGAAAACTAAACTTGGTAAGTTCGAAGCCCTTCAAGGTTAAGTTCAGCTGCTGGTGTTTTCATCCATCGAATCTTACCCGAATCAATACAGCCAAATGCGCCGCAACTAAGACTGAGTTCAAGCAATCCGACTTTTCCATTGGTCACCGTGGAGCTCCTATGATGTTTCCGGAACACACCGAAGCTTCCTGGAAGGCGGCTGGCCTCATGGGCGCTGGTATCATTGAGTGTGATGTCACATTCACAAAAGATACCGAACTCGTCTGCCGTCATGCGCAGTGCGATTTGCACACAACCACCGATGTTGTCTTGCGCCCTGAAATGAACGCCAAATGCACAACTCCGTGGGCCCCTGGTGTGAGTCCCAAGTGCTGCACCACCGATTTCACTCTTGCTGAAATCAAGACTCTTTGTGCGAAGATGGATTCTTCTGGAGGCAGTGCTGCTCTCACAGCCCAGAAGTATGTGTACGGAGGAACCGCTGATTGGAGAACTGGTAAGCTGAGGAGACAGGATCTGGCAACGCATCCAAAACTATATCCACTCACCTCAATACTCCCATTGCACGTCAGATCTTTACCAGGTCGGATGCCCTAAAGTTGTTACCCACAAGGAGTCCATCCAGATCATCAAATCCCTTGGTGGAAAATTCACCCCAGAGCTCAAGTCCCCCGAAGTCCCTATGCCTTTCATGGGCACTTTCAGCCAGGAAGATTACGCGCAAAAGTTGATCGATGAATACGTTGCCGCCCGTGTTCCACCTAAGAACGTGTGGCCACAATCTTTCTACGCTCCGGATGTCTACTACTGGGTTGCCAACACCGACTATGGTGCTCAAGCAGTCGCCCTCGACCCCGATGATACAAGCACGGAAGCCGAAGTTGAAGACTGGATCAACGAACTCGTTGCGAATGGCGTTCAAATTGTGGCTCCACCCATGTGGCGTCTTGTCGACCCTGCTCCAGGTCCACTCAAGATGGGTCCATCTCACTACGCCTTGTACGCAAAGGCTGCTGGTCTTGACATTATTACCTGGACTTTGGAGCGCACTCCTCCAGGCCTCCAAGGCTATTACTGGCAAACTCTGAACGCTGGCGGTGTCTCTCTTGTTGATGGTGACAACTATGCTCTGCTTTACGTCCTCGCTTATCAAGTTGGTATCTTGGGAATCTTTCTGACTGGCCTGCCACTGTCACATTCTTTGCCAACTGCTACAACCTGAAGCTTCGTTAGAAAGTTTGGCAAAGATCACCGTAGTCGGGGTAGCGTAACTCTCATAAATATTTTTGTCAGTCCATATGGCAATGGGTTTAAGGAGTTTGGAGTCAGTCTATGATAAAAATTCAAGCGTCGACAACGAGTATTTTTTATGACGGTGTCCGTTTATGTAAGCCTTCTGTCCGACCCCGGCAATATTGCGTTCGTATCCCCAGCGCTGGCGTGATACTGTGGGAGTTTGAAAAAGGAGCTAACGTATGCTACATGACACATGACCGATGTCCCAGTCTATCATAAGTCTGAACACGTCCATAATCCATCCCCGAGTATGTCCCACTGAATACAACCTGGAGCACTGTACTACAGTACCTGGTACTCCACCTTTCAGTGAGGATTAAACTTTGTAATTTAGAGTGTTCAGTATGGACTCCGAATACAACATACAACTGAACGTCGCCATGAACTACAGTTGTGTCATGGACAAGGCAGGCGACTACGGGGCAGACACCTTACCAGGCTACAGTACCCGGTTTCCTTGTCGATAGCGAAGCCTGTGAGAACCAAGTGACATTGTGTTGCTATGACACAGGAAACTACTCTGTGCTAAACCTTACTCGAGTAGGTGTGTATTATGAGTTAGGAGTATGGAGAAAATGCGAGGTGACGCATATCTTGTGTCGCAAGTGCAATCTGCTACCTGCACTGCACATCGCACATGTCACCACAATATGGCGTTTGCCGAGAGCCGCCAGAGGCAGTCATGGGTTTCATTGTTGCATTGGCGTCTCACTTGCCATAACACCTACTCCGAGTGCAAGCTATGCGTAGTACAGTTGTAGTGGGCCTTAAGTAGGAGTGGTTTAAGCCTCGCCATACAAGGGTACCACTGGTAATCCCAACCCGAAGTGGGATAGCACCCTACGGCTTACAGGAGTGTACGCCCGGTATTATACACATGTAGAACCAGCGACGGCATCCTTGGATCCTTGGACGTTGCTAGATTTTGATGTAACGCGTAACGGTCAGATCGAATACCACGACTGGCGACCTGGAGCAATGCTGCTTATCACATATATCGATGGTACACGTGCCGTAGCATAAGTTCTAGTTCTAACGGTTTCACTTCGTTGAAGTACAGTGCAATACGGCAATGGACCTCCAATAAATACAAATTCAGAATGAAATAGATTAGACGTTAGAGAGTCAAAGAATGGATTCATTGGTTTGGCACTTGCCTGCAATCGTCGTTGGATCTCAAGCTTCTATGGTTGTGGTCAGTTGTTAATTGATGACGGTCAAATGTCGTCCACCACTAATGTGCCGAGAATGAATGCTCCTTCCTTTTCATCTGCTTCGTCATCAGGTTCAATGTCATCGTCATTGTCGCAACGAGGGAGCTTCAATATTTGCTTAAGCAGACTGGAAACGACGATCCTGACACCAAGTGGCGATGTTCTAGTCTGTCGTGGTCGAGACTTCGCTCGACGTTCTGACCGCAGAGATCTGCAGACTACCCGAAACGGTCTTTGTGCAATTGATGCTAATTCCTTTTGCGACGTGTGTCAATGTGAATGGAGTGCATCAGAACAATAATCAGAATGCGAATGACAGTTCTGGTACAGGAAATGGTCGAGGACAAATCCAATTGGACAATGAAAGCGCCAAAGAAAACTACAACGATTTGTCGGCACCTCCTAGTTTCGATTATTCAAACTACGAGCCGGCAATACCAATAGCAGACAAGCAGCAGCCGAGACATCCGCTCGCGCAGGTACCAGAACAGAACGGTAGAGAAAATGAGGATGGATTTGTCAGACTCTTTGGCTCCCTGCTATCGTCACCGAACGGCGCTTCGGAACACCAACACCATCCGAAGGAGGAACCTGATAATCCCATGACATCGGATGCGCTCTCCACCCCCACAGTCCTCCACGGAGTACCCACCTGTTTGATGCGGGAGATTCGAATATCTGCCATTTCGGCGAATGCATTGGGGTCACACGTTTTGCTCATTTCCACACAGGCCCTCCTCTTCTCCTATGGTTCCAATACCCATGGACAACTTGGTCTTGGCACTTCGGAATTGTTCGTTCCAACGCCCACTCTTGTGACGGCTGTCCTGGAAGGTGGCGGTAAGACGTTACACTGTGCAGCAGGTGTGGATTACAGTTTGATTTGTGTCAAGACACGTCAACGACGGACTCAAAAGAATTCTGGTGATGCCCTGTCGCAAAGTGCCTCGGACTTTTATCTTCACCAACTTTATGGATTTGGGTCCAATAAGGGAAAGAAACTAGGCCTCTACAAGAATGCATCTGAGATGAACGTTACCTTGCCACATCGCATCGCCCTCCACGCCAAGGTCACCTGGCCGTCGGATGCCAACGAGAAATCGTCCCCACAAAAAGGGTTTGCTGCACTTCCCGTCGGTATCTTTTGCCTGGCTGCCTCGTCGAATCATTCTGCGGCGTTGATCCGAAGTGCGACAGGGGCTGTTGATTTGTTTCTGTGGGGAGAATCGAGGGCTCTCGGTTTGGCCTCGGATAGTGGTGCCATCACCAAGGTTGAATCACTGTCTTACAACCCTGCACTTGTTGATGATGAAGATTCTTACCTGATGCCATCGGAATATCCATCGCAAGTGGCGCTCGGCGTCAACTGTACCTTTGTTCTGTTGAATACAGGTCGATGTCTCTCGTTCGGAGGATCACATTTACTTCCCGAAAAGGTATGTCTGGAACCGACTGAAGTCGAGTTGGACTCGCGGATCGTATCTCTGAGTGTTGGCAGTCAACACGTGCTCGCCACTTGCGTGGGGCAAAAGGTATATAGCTGGGGCGTCGATCCTGCCACGCATACCATAACGGCGAGACCATTGGAAGTTGGGAAACGCGCCATTCAAACCTTTGCAGGCCATGACGCTTCAGCGTTTGTTCTTGAGGATGGTACGGTGCAGACCTGCGGTGCCTCATCGGGCCGGTTGGGACAGGGAGAAGTTCCACCAAATCCGAAGAAACCGACAGCCGTATTTGGAGGGTTGAGATTATGGAGATGAATTTCAGTGGACCATGCCCACAGCGTTGCAGCGTACAAGCACCGGATGCTTGGAATGAAGACGCTGAGAAGACGTCTTGTCAAGGGATTAGTATAGGTGCTACTCCCTGAGCCCCGACGGGTGCACTTTGTATTGATTTCTAACTTAGAAATACATAGTTACATTCGTTGGTCCACCAGCCTCTAATCTACCGGTAGTAGTAGGAGTGCAATTATTCGGCTGTACTGTAGAAGGAACTACCGTGCACTGGTAGTAACAAAAGTCGCACACTTACTGGAGTAGTAGTAGTAGCAGGCTGACTGACGTGTGTCTTGTTGTCTGAGGAAAATGAGGTGGTTACACAACGATTGTTGTCGATGAACCGCCGATCCTTCCGTAGATGCGATGATGTTTGATGTGTCACGTAAATGTCATCTATGATCACCATCAACCATCGGATGCTATTCGTTGTTGAGAACGAGTATAGCAGTTGGTTCAAGATTCGTCAACAATGATTCTACCTACTCTTACAGTAACTCTCTCGTTCTTTCTCATCAACCCCGTCACTTCCTTCGTCTCTCCCGGTTCGAATTTCATAAATGATGCCAAAATTCCTCGAAACGGAGTCAGCACCAAATCGTCGTCGTTGACTAACAATCGGCTCGCGTTTGTTACATCATTATCATCATCCACCAACGAAAATAATGATATTCAAGACAAAGAAGAAGAAGTGGTGGAAGTGATTGTTCTTGGTGCTGGTTTGGGTGGTTTGTCGTGTGCGGCACTATCATCCAAATATGGTCTCAAGACCCTGTGTTTGGAAGCACATGATACTCCCGGGGGATGCGCTCATTCCTTCCAACGTTACAGTTCTTCTTCGAGTACTAGCAACAGCAGCAACAATAACAACAATTCCTCCAGAATTCCATTTTGTTTTGATTCGGGTCCGAGTCTCATTTCTGGATTGTCGCGCAAAAGTACCAATCCCTTGCGACAATTGTTGGATGCTGTCGGGACGAGTGATGAGATTACGTGGTGCACCTACAATGGGTGGGTGGTACACGATTTGGCCGACAACCAATCCTTTCGTGTCACGACGGGCAATACAGGAGAATTTGAAGAAGCGATTGAACAAAAGGCAGGTGTGGCTGCGAGAATGGCGTTTGAAGAATTCAAGAACAAACTGCTCATGCCCAAGGGATTGTCCGAAGCGAGTACGTACGTTCCACCATTTGCTATTCGGGGTGGTGGCGAGTTTAGCACGTTATATGTTGAAACTACTAAGTATTGGAACAAAAGGTACTTTGTTGACGGGTCCATTCACGAAATGTTTGGATCTTTATGAGGTACGTGGTGTTTTTTTGTCGTTTCATGTTGTGATTGTGTGCCATACGTGCTTGCCGAGCTTGATGTTCAGGAAATAACAGTTTCATTTTGGTATAGATGAACGATCCCTTTGTCAAAAAGTGGTTCGACTACCTTGCATTTGCCTTATCGGGGGAAGATGCAGCACATACTCAAGCAGCACCGATTGCATATATGATGAGAGATTTGCATTCCGAAGGTGCAGTTTTGGACTACCCCATGGGAGGTATGGAATCCTTGATCCAAGCCATGGTGTCGGGAATTCACAAACATGGTGGCGAGCTGCGACTGAACAGTCGAGTTGAATCCCTACTATTAGAAGAAAACAATCAAGGAAAGCCCGCTTGCACGGGTGTCGTATTGGAAAACGGAAGACGCATCATGGCCACCAAGGGTGTTGTTTGCAATGCTCCACTTTGGAATATGGCGCGCATCCTGCAGGATAGTGTTGTTGACGATGCGCCCAAAAGTATTGTAGACGCTGTTGCTACCGTCCAAAAACAAGCGGACGACATGTACATGACTGGTTCCTTTATGCATTTGCATTTGGGCATTCCCAAGGCCGGGTTGCCAGATGATCTCGAATGTCACCATTCAGTCCTCAATATGGATATGGATGTCCGAGCCGAACAGAATATGGTGATAATCTCGATCCCGACTGTCTTTGACCCATCGTTGGCACCCGAGGGATATCACGTCGTGCATGCGTACACAGCAGCATCCGACTCGTTTGATGACTGGTTACCGTTTATCAAGAGCGAAAGCGGCAAGGTGGGAGCGAATCCGAATACGGGCGTGGCAGCCAGTTACGGACGGAGTGACGAGTACCAACAATTAAAGGAGCAAAAAGCCGAAGCGCTGTGGAAGGCGGTGGAACGGGTCATTCCCGATGTTCGACAGCGAGCTCAGGAAAAGGGAAGTATTGTCCTAATCGGAACACCTCTGACGCACCGACGTTACAACCAAAGATTCCGTGGTACCTACGGGCCTGGTCCTGCGCCGGGGAAGGAGATTTGGGAGCTTCGAGGGGCGTTGACGCCGATTTCGAATTTGCTGGCCTGTGGCGATACGACCTTTCCAGGTATTGGACTTCCGGGGGTCGCTGCGTCGGGTACAATTGCGGCCAATACTCTGGTATCTGTGAGCACCCAAATGCAACTCCTGCAGGAACTCAAAAGTGCGGGTGCGCTTCAATAACGCGAACGAACTTGACGAGCTAGTAGCATAGGAAAACTTAAATCAAGTTCTAGCACCAGTAAACAATCACAACTGCTGCAAATTTTGAGCTGGCATGGCAAGCATGTCATTCGATAGAAACGAGCCACTAGTAGCAGATCGAATGTACGAGCTCGCAAGATCGTCGTACAAACCAGACTCCGAACTCCAATACTGCGTGAATAGTCGGTACATTTTCGCTTTTAATTCAAACTTGCATATTTCCCGTCATTCCATTTCCTATACACTTGTTGACGACACCCAACAAATGTGCATTCTCTAGAGCTGCTGTCACGCGCTCCTTGTCAGACAATTGTTTGTTAATGGCATGTTCACTGGCATGTGTTCCGGGCTGTATTTGAACGCGAATGGCAAAGCGGGACGGGAGAGATCTTCCCAATTTGACTCGGAGAGATAGTCCAATCAAGGTTGCCATGGAACAATGAGGGATTGTGGGACTGTCCATCAAATGATGGAGTTGGAATAAAAGATGGATGAGATTTTGATGAATGAGTACAATCATGGAGTGATGACGCTACGCTGTTTCATCCGTGATTCATTTTTAAATTGCACTTGCACTGTACTCACGTGAATCGAACATGAACTGTGGAAAGTTTGGTGTTGCATCCACTGTCGTGCACTGTTATATGATTCCGATTGACAACGTTGAGCTGTTCCAACGTCAAGGGATGTTCTGGATCTTGAATGTTGCGAATCATATCAAAAATTTCATCCTCATCCATGAGTTCCCGTTCGACAGCTTTATCATCGCTATTAATACCTTGATCATGATCATTACCATTCTTTTTATTCATTGCGGATTGTTGAAAATGACGCTGTTGTTGCATACGATGTTGGCTGGAAGGTATGAAAAATGGATTTCGTTGCGATGCTTGTATTGATGATGGAGGAGGGAATTGGAGACCGGCATTTTGCAGAAGCTTGATGTGGTTCATGTTCATGTCAGCGTCAGTGGTACCAACAGCACTCACATCCGTCCCGTGTGCTGCGGTTCTCTTGGGTGCATTGAGCTGAAGCGCGTGAAGTACAAGACCTCCTTCTTGCCATCTTTGAAAGTCAATCAGCTCCTTGCGACATTTCCTTCTAGTGACAGTGACGGAGTGAATGGTGGGATTGGCATTGTCTTTCACTTGGCTCATGATCAATCAGATGATTGAGTGACTTGATCGAAACGATGTTACGATCTGCGATTTATTGTGAGAGTGTGCGTGTGAGTGTGCGCAGTGCGCAGTGCAGGATGTACAGTAGGAATTCTTCGTTTCCCGAGTCGGGGTGGTGTCGGGTTTTAGTTCGCATCCCAGCTCAGCGATCAGCTATCAGCTATCAGTTTTTGTAGTTGTTGTACTCGGAGTATCAGTTATCAGCAACAACGTCGTTGAAATGCCAAGAAAAAGGCGGACGTAGACTAGCTCCCTTATTTTGTCTTCTCGGTAGCCTTATAATTTTTAGTTTTTAGTATTCTAACAATCTAACGAATACTTGTTGTGATTCGATTCTTTAATGACAAGCCGTACTACAATTCTCGAACATACTAACATGTTTGATGCATTTAGTCACTAAGTTCTCTGCCATTACATTGAATGAACTTCATCAACAAATGTCATAATCAAGCTATTAGGCTGTGACGCCCTCTGACTTTGCCAGATAGGAGCCATACCATTCCTCATCTGAGGTCGGCTCGTCCCTGTCCTCGATGCGGTCAGTCTGCACCAAAACCGGCGACTGTTGCAGCTCCATCAGCTTGGCCTTGGTGAACTCGATCTGGCTCTGGGTCAGCTGCTCAACCTTCTCCCTAACTTGGATATCGAACGTCGGACTGCTGAAGGTAATCTTTGCGTTGTCCTCCTCGCTGACCCGGATTGTGTCCAAGATCAGCTCGTCGATAAAGGTTGTCAGCTTCTTATGATTATAGAACTTCTGTAAGACATCCAGGCTCAGACATCCTTCATCCCAGACCTTTTCCTGGACAGTCTTGTATGTGTTGACGATCATCCTCTCGGTGATCAGCGGCCGCTCGAGGAAAGCATTCTTGTAGGAGGGACCCTGCCCCTCGTACAAAAAGTCCTGCCACTTATCGTGGATCAGGTTGGATATGTTCTTGTGAATTCCAATGCCTCCCGAGTTGCCCACGTTGCCCACGTAGAGGGCATTGGACGCGTCGTCATCGCTGGTGGCACAGTACTTGTTGAATTCTAGGTAACTGATGTCAACTTTGTTCGCAAGCACTTCGCCGACTCGGATGTGCAGGAAGGGCAGATCAAGCATCTCCTCCATATCGAACTGGAAGTTGTGGGTGCGGATCTTCGCGGTGTCGAGGTGGGGCAGGATGATGTCGAAGCCCTTGTTGAAGTACTTGACCAGCCGGTCGTTGTGGCAACGGTCCTTCAAATTCGTGACGGGAACGACGGCAAGGTTCTCGTAGCAGAACTTACACAGCTCGGAGAACAGGACCTCGTTCTGGTAAAAGGCCACGGCAGTGCAGGGGAGATCCACCTGCGCGAACAGGTCGTTCAGAGACTCGTAGCCAGAGCTGATCAGCTGGATTGGGATCGACATTGAGGGAACGTTGACCGTGTAGACATTCCGGAAGCGAGCGACCGAGAATTCGGTCAAATCGAAAAACTCATAGCGGTTGATCCTAAAGTTGGGATCAGTCAACTTCTTCTCCGCCTCGAGCTCATTCAGAGTCTGGTTCTTCTCCGACATGTGCGTGTAAATGTCCTTGACGAACTTCTCAATGCGGCTCTTGGCGAAGTCAGCCGCTTCCTTAGCCTCTAACTTCTTTTCGATTATTACGAAGATGTCAATGTCCTTCGGATTTCGCTCCAACAGGTGGTCGATCACCGCACCGCCGCTGATGGCCAAATTGGTCAAGTCGATCTCTTTCAAGAGTGGGTAGGAGGCGAAGAACTTGTTGGCAAAATCCTCCGACTGAGTCCAAGGTACCCGGTTGGTGAAGCGGCTCCCCTGCACGAGCGTCGGGGCCTTGTAGTCCCAGATCCTTACAGGGGCGATGTCCTGGAGCTTGAACAGCTTCGTCGACTTGGCGGCGACGGAGACGTACTCGGAAAATTCGGTGGCCATGGCTTTGTTTCAATTGTAGACTTGAAAAGGGGGCGATGTGTTTTTGTACTTCTTAAGAAATATTTGAGTAAGGTTTCGACGCGGTTAATTGTGACCGCAGACCCCGACACATTGGGCGGACGACTCGAGAACGACATAGTCCCTGGCTGTCGTGCGAGCGAACGACTTGACGAGGACGCGTTTTTGTATCAGGCATCACTCATCACGATCCGAAAACGAGGCGTGTCTGGTGATATATAATGATACACTGAATCATTTGGAATCGCGGGATAATGCATCGCCATTCGTGCCGGCGACCAGTCGGCAGTCAAGTAATTGTACAATATATGAGGGTGTGGATTTTACTGTTAACACTTGACAGTTCGGTACTACTGGTAGAACGCGGTACCTCGTTTCCAGGTGGACACAGTACTTGTACTGTACTGCTATAGCAGAGACAATGTTATGCCAATATGCCAACAGCCAACCCAGATCCAGTACTACTAGTACCAGGTAGCACCAGGAGTGCCTACCGTATGCGGAACAAGTCGGCACGATTTTCTTGTCAGTCCGTCAACAGCGAAAATGGCTACTTTCGGGAGTTTTGCAAACTATTTGGGTTAAATATAGGAAATAGTTCATGTTTGTTGTTGTTTTTACTGTGTGGCAGACAGTTACTCTTTTCCTTTGAAAATGAACTTAATAAGTTGACAGACTCTCCATCAAGGTTATGTATTCTTGTTTGCATTTTCAACTTGAGTTCAAGCAGGACGACTGTTAATGGTGCCCCAAATGTGGATGATGTCCATCAAGATCACCATGATATTCTTAAGTGGATTCTACTCTTTTCCTGGGTGGGGCTCAAACTTTGCTTGACAAATGATTGAAGTACACTCTCAGAGTTAACAATATCCAATCTCATCTTCATTCCTTGCTTCTCCTTAGGTGGTGGTCTTGAATGAGACAGCAGGATCTCTTCTCTTTGCATGATCTGAGCATTGGCACTTGCTTCTGGTTGTAGTATATGGTGACCTACTAGTAAGGTTCTCTGTCTCGTGTGTTCCAGTGAATGAGACATACGTTCTCCTCTCATAGCTAGTAGCTAGTACAAAAACTGCTTTTATTCCTCTGCCTACAACAACATGTTGTTGTTTGCAATGCAAAGCAAAAGCATCAGTACACTTTGGAGCTGTGAAGTATTTATTATTATTTGATGCCCTCCTCTTGTGCTTGTGGTTAGGAGCGAGTGCTGTGGCATCATCATTGTCACCACTAGGGAAGTTTGTACTCAGCTAATGGACCACAACCTTCAGAAAATAAAATCCAGTCATTTATCATGATCATTACTTTGACCGTCAATACGTGACAATTTACCACGGCGTTGCACGAGGAAAAGTGCCACATGAGCATTATATTTGGGAGTTTGGCAAACACAAATTTTGGGGGAAATTCCGATATTAAAAACCGATAATAGGGATCCATTTGGTTGACATGAACTGAATGGATCTGAGTGAGAATGCAAAGTTGACAGAACATTGTGAAGTTCCAGCCACACCCATTCACATGGTCCAATCAATCTCTAATAAGAAATGCCTGTTCAAGTCATGAGGTCCTCTGATTGGTGCTACACCATTTGAATCATTCTGTCATGACCAAGCAATGATGTGCTTCATCTTGCAATGTAAAGGAGGAAGGTTGACAACATGCTCGATGTGATTAACCTTTAACCTTGACATAGAATGAACCGTTTGGTGCTGTAGAACCTGGTCTAACTTTGTAACCGCAGGACAGTTAAACAGCCGCTGGCGTCGAGAAAATTTGGTGCCTATTAGTACAGTACCGGTACTCCTCGTGCGTTGAAAGACAGAAGTCGTGGAACGACTATGAGTACTACGGTAGTCGTACTGTTAACTGTAGGATGGTTCCAGTCCAATAATACAGTAGCCAACTGGAACTGTCGTACAGTACGAATTCTTCGTTGCCGATGTGTCGCGTTCCAAGTCAGCAATGCAACTTTGCACATACTTACTGAAGAGGTGACAACAACGAAAGAAGCCCGACACGAACCGAATAAATTTGACCTGCAAACGAAACCCGAAGTTTGCTGTTGTCATCATTGAAGCAATGCGCCAAAAGCAGCATCAGGAACAACACCAACAGCAAATGGATCCAATCATTGCTGCAGCATCATTATCAGATACAGACTCGGATGAAGGTGAGTCTGAAACAGTAAACTATGAGAGCAGTCGTGGAACTACGCAATTCGTAGTTTGGCAAGTGACAAGTTGAACCGCTCTACTTGTACACTATGCATGCGCATTATCGTGTCATGTAATACATCATACACCATCCATCTACAGACGAACGTGTAATTAGATTGCAATGATGAACAGATCAGCTCACGCCATTACCTCCTTCTCATCACACAGGTCCTGAAATAGAGACAAACGACAGACACAATGCACGAACAAAGAAATCATCCATGTCAATGAAGTCAAGAAGACTGATGCTCGTCCCTTGGTTGGGTTGTCTTGTATGGCCATTCATCGTTACTGTCCCATTGGTGCTGACAGTATTCCCTGGACATGGATATGGTTTGACATACGAAGAACTCTTTCCAAAGTCTTGGTACCACTATGATGGTCAAAACCCGAAGCCACTCGGCTTGTGCCTGGGCATATTCGCTGTCGCGGTTGGTCAAGTCTTTGTCTTGCTCTATTTTTATCTACACAGATATGCATTTCTCGGATCAATCACGTCTATTCAAACCAAGGGTGCACCACAGTATGAATGGTCAGAAGGCCTCCTGACCCATCTCGCTCAACCGGAAGGATTCGTACTATTGGGACTCTACCTTTCCGTCACTTGGATGTTTCATCTCATGCCACGTTCCTACTACTCCTTTCAAGGTACAATTCAATGGCCAGAAACAATCGCATGCTTGATCATTCAAGATGGTTTACAATTTGGCATGCACCGTCTCGAACACATTGTTTCTCCCTGGTTCTATCGAATGTCACACAAACCACATCACAAATTCACCAATCCACGTCTCTTTGACGCATTCAATGGGTCCATGACAGATACCATTTGCATGATCTTGATTCCACTCTACTGCACTGCCATGATTGTTCGGACCGCCAATGTTTGGACCTACATGGCCTTTGGTAGTCTCTATGCCAATTGGTTGACCATGATCCATTCCGAATATGCCTTTCCGTGGGATCGACTATTTCGAACATTCGGACTCGGAACACCCGGAGACCATCACGTGCATCACAAATTCTTCAAATTCAATTATGGACATTTATTCATGTGGTTCGATCAAATCGCTGGCACCTATAAGGATCCACAAGACTTTGCCAAGGGTGCATTCAATCCAAATGTTTGAATTTGGGGATGAGAGTGGGACGAGGTGCTTTATGTGTGCGCTTCCCTGTGGTGCAATACAACTACTAGTAGATAGAATTGGTGTGTCCGTGTGGTGTGGTTAAATGAAAAGTATAGTGAAACGTTACAACGTTTCAAAGAAGTCTATTCAGAGTACACTTGAATCCTTTTGTAGTCTACCATGCGTTCTTCTAGAGTTTCTGATCCCAAGGTATGCGTCTTCTAACATCATATCCTGGACTTTTTCCATTGTGTTTCTTATCCATCTTCCCACATGACACTTTCTTCTGACAATCGGGGTGGACCGCCCTCTAAATTCAACAATTTGGCTTGTCGTGCCATTTCCATCTTGTAATGGGCCTGGAACGCCGCCTTGCGTTCTTCATCATCCATATTCAATAAGGCTGCCATGGTATCATCCATGAGTACCACACCACCAACATCCACGCCATGTCCATAACGACCGCCAACACCATCGTCGTCATCATCATCCGCATCGTCTTGATCTCTCAATTGGACCCGTGTTCGTTTCGGCATGCCAATATTATCTTGCAAAAAGGACAATCCTGCATTCGCTGCTTGTTGCTGCTGAGCTGCTGCTACAGTACCATTCCCATTTGTTGCAGACGCTGCTGTTGCCGCCGCCGCGGCGGCCGCAGCCGCCGCTTGTTGTGCGGCAAGTTTGGCATCGGCTGCACGTTTCTGGACCAAATACAATTGAATGTGTGCGGGTAGAGCCGCACCGACACGACTGGCTGCGGCATCCATCCATTTACGTTTCCGACGTTTGTTGGTGGCCAACAATTGAGCACGAGCACCACCACCCTTTCAACATTGAGTTGCAATTTTGCCCATGGCATTCTTAAAAATATTTCCGAATCTTCCATGCGACCACCAGTGGTTGTTACAGTCGAAGTGGTGGGATTGAGTTGTGCGCGTTTTTGCTTTAATACCGGCCGTCCGGCCGGTACCAGCCAATCGTTTCGAACCAATGCCCAAGGAAAAGTTTTCCGATGGTAAGTTGCTAGTGAGGGGACCCTTGCCCTTGACACGGACCTTTTGGAGTAAATCATAAATGGAGGGACGCAAATGCTCGGTGGCCATCATTTTGCCACTGAGTTGTACGTGGACGCGTCTCATGTCATCGACAGCCGTTTTCAAGGCCAAGGCATTGTCGACGAGTTGGAGTGTGTAGGTTGATTTCGGTGGCGGGTCGACACTGGATTCGTAGGCAACGACACATTCCTGACAAAGGAACAAGCCGGATATGGGATCTACTTCAGTCTGTGCTTGTTCTTCCGAGTATCGACCATTGCAACGTTTTGTATTGTATCCAGGACATAGATAAAAGGACGAACTGCGTGCTGCCAATTCGGCATGTTCCAGTTTTTGTTTTAATAAGAACAATCTCAAACGAATGGTATGGACCGCTTGATTGTAATCAATATACCAAAACTTGGTTTGCTGTGAACCCTTGTGCCAAATCATCAACTTCTTCAAATTTCACCATGTGCTCTTCTTGCAAGAACTGCAAGACGCGACGCAATTGTCGTGGTTGCAGCGACAATCGTGGTCCCATATCATCATCCCGCAAATACTTGTCTCGTAACAACACATCAATCAAACAAATTGCTTCATCTTCGTAGAACGCCCGAGCAACCGCAGAGATCAAGGCTTCTGCCTTGACAGTCAAATCAGACATGAAAGAGAGAGAAAGTGGGCGATGTGTATGTCCGAGTCCGTATCAACAGTCACGCAGGTGAAGACGAAGCGTGGTGCGTATCGGCTTCGGTTTTGGGAGATCCAAAGCACGACGGCGATATCCACCGTTGCTTTCGACGAAGATACATGTACCGGTAGGACAATTGATCAAGTACTGTAGTACTGTACCATAACTTGTCTTCCGATACAATATCATAGTTCACATGAGAATACTGTACAGTACTACAGGCGTACTAGTACCTGGTACTAGTACCGTTATCTGTCACTCCGCCCTCCGATTGATCACCACCGCGACGATTGACTATCCGATTATACTCGTTGTCGTCGACTTCCTCGGTCTTGTTACCGCAGCCTATTCTATCTCTCTCTTCATTCAATTAACAACATAAATTACTTGTAAACAAGGCAAACAATGGCATCCGAATATCCCGACGGAGAAGAGGAGGATGTGCCTCCAGCGATTGCTGAATTGTCGCAAGCCAGTGCTCCGACGTCGTTGCGAGGCATTCGAGCCTGCAAACGATGTGGGATCCTAAAAACGTTGGATCAATTTCTCAATGAAGGCTGTGAGAATTGTCCATTTTTGGATATTGTACGTTACTTAGTTTTTGTGTGTGTTTTATCATGGCTTTGTAATGGTCCCAACTCAACTTATATCCGTATGACTTGATCATTATCCTTGATTATCATTTTCATTCCATTTTCTCGACAGGCCGACAATCCCGAACGCGCCAACAGTTGTACGAGTGCCTTTACGAAGGACAGGCTGCCATTATGGACCCACGAGAATCGTGGGCGGCCAATGGATCCGTGTGGACAATTGCCTTCCGGTGTGTATGCCATTGCCGTCACGGGACAATTCGATCGTGACATTGAAGAAGATTTGGAAAATAGAGGAATCCGATGGCGATGCAAACCTGTGGGTAGTACAGCAGAATGAAAATGATGATATAATTATTATAGTAAGCATCAAATGGGAAAGGTTTTGTGTCCTCCGCTACGATCGTAAATGTCGATTCGCATTCAGAAGCAACAAAGCTGAGATCGCTGACCGTCTCATGTTCGAAGTGCATGCCTTTGACTGATTTAAAAGTGACCACGCACTTCTTTCAAACTGATCCTTCTCGGATTGAGCTACTGTAAGGGCCATCCATCCATGTAAAATGTGAAACAGAAAACACGATTTTACCAAGACTGACTCGTCTTTGTGTGTGCGACTTGTGCGTGCTCCTGCTCAATCACAGTGTGTGGGCAACGACGGCGTTGTCGCTCAGGCTGCTGTCCGAGGCGGGTGACAGCCGCTGTTTGTACCACGACTGCTCCAATCCTGAAGCGCAAGGTTTTATGAAATAGGTTGCAGCAGGAACGTCGTTTGTAGTCGGCTGGTCCTCTTTATAATCACACTCCTGCACAAGTACTTTGCTTGCCTGTGTGGCGATTACCCAATTGTGACGAAGCTTGTCGTTATGAAACACAACGCAGCCCAAAGTTTTTATATACCCATTCCCGCCAGGTCATACAAGTTGTTGACAAAAGAGATTGTCAACAACTCATGTATCATGCCCACACCCTTCTCTGTCTCATTGCAAACAATAGAGGCCTCCAGTGCAATTTGAAAACCTCTGCAAGCTTCCTTGGCAACTGAGCAGGTAAGAGTTTCAAGAGGCTTTGATCTTGTTTTGTTTCAATTTCCCATTCTCACCAGCCAGCCATCATGCCATCACATGAAGCCACAGGTGCCAACCCCGTCACTCTTAACAGCCACTGGGAAGGCAAAGGTAGATATGGGGAACATCCCAGAACCTGTCTTTGCAGGCATATTATGTCCCGTGCTGCTGTCCCAACACCATTCCCAGTTGGTGCAGCACCATGATCACTGCCCAGACGGATAATACCAGGCATAGCTTGAATTTGTTCAACTTGAGGTTGCACGTCCTCTCAAATACCATTCCAAAACTCGTCAAATATGTCCAATATCTGTTACCAACAAGGCTCCCAACAGTCAAACCAGTACTGCAATACTGTTGGGGTGTTGGGCAATAATGGCACCATACACTAGTAATTGCAAAGTTTCTTCATTATTAGGGTCATGAACTGGATTGTCCACTGTCCAATGAGGATGGAGGACAGAGAATGCACTGAGGTTTGGTCTAGACCAAATTACCAGTACAGAATGTCAAGAACTTTTGTTATTGACCAATCGCCTGATTTGCAATGGAGGAAATTGGTGCGGACAAGTTGTGACAAATAAAACATGTGTGGCACTCCCTTCCTAATTTCATGTGTGATGTATGCCTGCTGGACAATGGCCCAGTAAGCTTCTTTCATCAGTTTTAGTTGCTGCTCATATTAGCAATGTGCAGCACTTTGGTCCGACACATGCCCACCATGTAGAAGATTCGTTCGGAATTGCCGTCGGCATCAGAGCATGGTTCTGATGCTGGATTGATTTTGATAGTGACTGCTACATCACAAGCTGATGTGGCAGTATTTTTTCCTTCAGTAACATCCCAAGCAGTTGACACTTTTCTGCACCAACCAATGCATCACAAGGATCCGCAGCAGAATCTCAAACAGTAAATGCTTTTTCTGCACTGACCACTGCATCACAAGCTGATGCTACTATTTCCTTCCCTCGGCAACTGCTAAGTCTGCAGCAACCACTGCATTTCAAGCTGGTCAAGCTGTACTTTCCCTTCCAATCATTAAAGCTGACTCTGCAGCAACCTCAGCGGCACAAGCCAGTTCAGCTCTTATGCTTCCTCTGATGACAGCAGCCTTTGCTGTAACAATTGCATCACAAACTGGTCCTACTCATTTGAATTGATGCTCTCATGGTTGGCACGGTCTGTGACTTTCCAATTTTGCTTGTGATGGGGCATCAGTATGATTCCATGTTGAGGTGGTGATGAATAATGCAATGCAAAGCTTGAACTCTATGTCAAAGTGTTCAAAGCAAATACCACAGTACATACATGGAAAGTTGATCTATTAGTTGAACAAGATATCACTGTGAAATTGCGGGTGTCAAAACTTCTTGGAAATGATATTAGCTAGCTGCTGGTGGCTGTATCTTATCATTGCATTTTATTTACCAACAATTGATCTGCAACAGAGGAACACACCAAGACAATGCAAGTCCTTGAATATATTGAAGAGTGTTCGTTAGATTTACCATAGGTGGCCCTAGTGATGCAATGAGGTTTTATACTGAGGAAGAATGAGGAAAAGCAACAGCAACCCAACACGACGACATAAGTGAGCAGTAAGCCTTGGAAAATTTGTTACACTGTTACTAGAACAATCAGTTGTGGGATACATTTTGCTTTGGTTTTGCCTGTGTCAGCTATAAAACCAAACCACATCAGCCAAGCTTGTCAAATGCTGCTTCCTGGGATAAATGCACATTTTGCATCAGTAGTAGAAAGACTCTCATTGCCGCCTTTCCAAAATGCTGTGTGCATGGTTTACACATAAATGGGTGCCAACAATAACGCAAACGTGCTTGGCAGGAACTACCGGTAGATCATCAATGTTCTCATGATTAAGTGTTGTGACCGCATTACAGGCATGGCTTTATCATTGTGTTGCCAAATAGATGAATTTCCAAGGGGGGCAATCGTCCGCATTGTGACGTACATGACATTGGAGGAATGGCAATCATGGTCTTGGAAGCTACTACTAAGGAGTGTATTGGGTTTTCACGAGCACAGCAAAGTAGCTGTGTCCCCTTCTTCAATGCCTTGTCAAACACATAGTACTAACAGACATATAACGATACTTATGGCCATAAAACCTTTGGGTCTTGATGCCTTGCTGGGCGGCCAGATGATGTGCAAATAGAAGAAAGACATGCAAGTGATCATTGTCTGGTTTTTGAGCCAAGAAAGGTTTGGGTTGGGAAAGAACAACTCCATAATAATCCCCATCCCTAATTGCAAGTATGGCAAGCAGAGAAAGTAAGGTACAATTTGACATTCATCAAATCATAGATAGTAGCACTGCCAAATTGCAAGGCACGATGACATTGATACTATGTAAAAACGTGGCGGTTGCAAGTCTTGCATACATACCAAAATGGTCAGTAAAACATTGTCCCAGAGCCGTGGGTAGCTGAAGTCAGTGCAGGTCAGTGAAGCTGAGCCAAACCAGCTTGTATTGTTGATGACCCTTATCGCCAGGCCCTCAGCAAATGCATGTCACTGTAACAAAAGCGGTTTGGCCTGAAGTTTGCAAAATGACAGAATTGGTATGTGTGTCATCATCACCATCTTTGCTGTTGCTGTGGCCGTCATGCTCGGGGATGTCACCCCAGATACTATGGTACGTGTTTGAACCATACCAAGCAAGGATGAGGGATTCTGCAAGCGGTTGTGCAGATTCATGTTACACATCCAACACAACAGCATTGATCTGGTGGCATCCACAAAGTGAATCACCTTCTTGCATGTCTTGTACTACAAAAAGAATGCAGGAAACAATGCCCACGTCCATTTATCCCATAGGTCCGAATGAGAGTCGGGCATTTGTTAAGCACAAGGCAGGGTGACGATGCCTAGATAAAAGAGCAAGGAAAGCGCTCTCTGTAGTTGTGCATGATTATAGCTAATAGTGTTAAAAAGATTAATTGATTGGTTTGGGCCGATGAAGTTTCCCATTTGTTGCCAGTGACAGACTTATGGTCAACCCATTGTTTAATTGGGACAAAGAGTTGACATTGAGGATTGCTGATTATAAGACACCTTTTCACATCTTGATACAGCTGGCTGGACAAAGTAATGTTTAAATTGATTTGACAGCAAAGTTGTTGGGTACATTCATCTTGTTGAGCACCTTAGTAAGCAGTGCCATAGTCCACTTCTGGTCAATGGAGTAAGGGAAACAAGACAGGCGGTGGGCAACACAGCCTGTGGCACATGTGGAAACGGTAGAGGCGGACACTCGCATCATCAACACAAAGGATTAGCAGTACTAGATCCGGGAGTGGAAAAGTCATCATTTTCAAAATCTCAACAGAGTGGCACAGCCCGTTGCGAGCTTGCATATCATGCATTGGCATCCTCCACAAGGCTGCGTATTGGGTAGATGATGCCACTAGCAAGTCGGTTGTCAAACTCTGCACCTGAATGAACACCTGCGGACATACATCACGAAGTGGATTTTGTAAATGTGTGCCAAGCGATTCGGTGTGCCAAAATGAGGCAGACAACGAGTGCCATGTGCCAAGGGATGCTGGGTTCAATGAAGTTCGAAGTCAAATGTTGACGATGATGACAACTGTGTCGTGTCTACAAGGATATTGATCAACAATGCATGACTCCATGAAGAGACTTATGTCTCATGTCCTATTCGAGGCATCGCAGAGATCGGAGTTATTTCGAAGTCTTGCTTCTACTTGAACTACTCGTATACCACGACCGAGCGGTACTTGTATCTGAACTCGAGTACCAAAACTATGCTGCCTCATAGTTTTGCCCGCCATTCTACCAGTATACCAAACGTCTGTACCAGGTACATCCAGTTTCGCAGTTGCGGTCCAAAGTACTATATGTTTCATATACACCGATCGACACCAGTCGCGATGTTCTGAATTCATTATGGAGTTCGGGATTATAAACTTAGGGTTCGCATTGCATTTCGAATTGAATTCTCAAGTAGAGTCGAGTTTACAAACCACGATTCCAGTAGACAAGCGTTCTGGAGTAGGTACTTGTACAGGAGAGGCTGCGGTTATTCTTTCTGTCGGTCAATTTGTGCTGAGCCTGCTGCGACAGGGTGGCTGTGTCCACCCTGGTTTAATACTAAAACGTGCACGAGTGGCGAGTGCTTACGTTTTGAAACGAACATTGCATGTGTTTGTTTTCATTTTGTTAACTTCTCCCATACCATACCATCCTACTCCACGACAACAAAATCGCTTTCGCCACAGCACGTTGATGACCAACTGCTCGCCTGCCTACTACATGATGAGCAATGGCCATGACCCCAATCGTGCTCTTCTGATCCAACGGATCCTGGCTGCGCAACAACGAGCTCAGAGGGGTATACACAATGCCCACAGACAAGGTCCAGGAGCGAACACATTGCTCGGCCAATTTTTCGGTGCAAACGTGCAGGATCGCTATCCATGGACTCGCCCCGCAATGATGACGTTTGCTACTGCAATTAACCCCGCTCCTCACTTTGGAATGCTGCAATCCTTGGTGAGGCTGAACGGCGAGCGAACCCACGCGAGCGCGAGGGACGTTTGCTCTTTGAAATTGTGAATCATGAACATTCCGCTCAATCGATGGTGAGCCATCAAGAAAGGCTTATACAAACGAACGCCAGAGCACCAACGAAAAGCGACCACACCATCTTCATCTCGCAACTACGAGAAAGGAATTCGCTGGAAGTAGGGTTCCGCGAATGGCCCATGGTGAAATTGACAACGGTACTTCCATGAACAACACTACGGCTCATAAAAAAGCGTACAAAGCCCAAGCGAGACACCAAATGGCTCGCAACTTACGAAGAAATTCTGCAGTACAAGGACGAACACGGCGATTGCATTGTTCCGCGCGGGTTCCTCCAAATCCACGCCTGGCATCGTGGGTCGCGGAACAGCGGAAACAATACAAGCTGCTTCAAGACGGCAAGAATTCTTCCATCACTTCAAGGCGCATCGAGCTCCTCGACAAGATCGGATTCGCCTGGAATGCTCAGGAGGCGGCTTGGGAAAGGCACATCACTGATTTGAAGGCATTCAAAGCAGAGAACGGTGATTGTTTGGTGCCGCTCAACCACCCAAAATACCCAAAGCTTGGTCTTTGGGTCAAGGAACAGAGGCGCCACTATACTCTGATGAAGCAAGCAAAGCCTTCACACATGACTGAGGAGCGCGCTAGAGCCCTGACGCCGTCGGCTTCTGCTGGGACACGCACGAAGCAGTCTGGGGCGAGCGTCTCCGTGAGTTATGCAAATACAAATCCCAGTTCGGTGATTGCATCGTTCCAACCAACTTCCCTTCAAATCCGAAGCTTGGTACTTGGGTTCATCACCAACGACGACAATACAAAAACACAAGGAGGGAAGGTCTTGTCATATCACAGATTCGCGAGTTCGAGCTCGACGACGTTGGCTTCGTGTGGTATCCTCGTGAGAGGGTTCGTCGTCTGTCGGAAGTCTCCTCGTCAGACAGCGACACGGAATCTGAGTCCGATGGCGGTGATGATGAGGTTTTTGTCCGTCCCAAGAAGCGTCGCCGATTGCATGGGAAGTAAACCACCTTGAACTCATCACAGCTGATAAACTCCGGAAACATGAAAGCACATGAATGTTGATATAATTGTCAAGTTCGCAATATCTGCGACTTTAAATAGGGTAAACTAAAACTCATAAGTGAGTAGTACGTATGAGCTTCAAGAACAATGCACGAGCTGGTCACTAAACTAACAGCTTCTCAAGAGGCTGCTCAACGAACGCAAACGAGAAATGCTCATTCAGAAAAAAGATTTAAAAGCAGAAACAGAAGTGGGTTGCCAGACGCCATGGGAAAACTATCAGATTAATGCCCTTGACACCTACTGGTCATTCGAATAGACTCCTTCGATCCGGGCTTTCTTGGATGCCGATTCATCCGGAGATGCTTTACCATTCAATTTAATCTGTTGCTCAGACGATGGAGGAGGTGCGGGATTCTCGTCAAGACTTGTAGAGTCATGGTCCTCATCATCCTCGAGATCGATCTCATTTTCGTCGACCACTTTTTGCTCTTGATGATATGGTACGGTAATTATATGCTGAAGATCCAGCTTCTGCAGTAGACGATCGGTTTGCGGATTTCCCATTCGTAACAACGGTGGCCGGATGGCCTCACCAGGCGTAAATGGAGATACAGTAGTGGTAAAGTCATTGGGAATCTCGAGTGAACCCTCGAACCGTGTACGGATCCACTCCATCTCCTCGTTAGAAACCGTAACAAGCTCATCAGGGATGTAGACGCGCCTTCTTTCAGATAACGTTAGGTGGTGAGTCTTTTTCAAAACGGCAAGCCATTCGACATCATATTCTAACTTTGGCGTGGGACTGGATCCAGTTACATGGACAATGGATAAATATTGACGCCGAGGTAGACATTTGTCAAGCGACAGAAAACGCGTCATTTGATCCGTCAAGTCTTCCACGTTGTCGCAGGCTTTGTTCGATTCGAGGCTTCTAAACTGCGTCATCAGTTCGCCAGTAGAATCCTCAGCGTTGGTCTCTTCACACGGTGGCGCATGTGTCGGTCCAACTTGAGATGGCACTAACGACGTTATTGTGTCATTTGTTGGAGTTTTGCCATGATGCACTTGCGCTGCGAATTTGACGTGCAAATGTGCCGCAAACCACCACTTGGGTTTGAGTTTCTGAAGGACTTCCCAATTCGGCAAACTGCCAAGGTCGTTGCGTTGTATTTCCTCTCGGAAAAAGGGTTTCTGACGGAGCAGTGCTTGGGTATTCCCATGCTGCTCAATTCCTGAGGCCAATCGTGTGATAACATAATGTCCATTTCGTTCAAACATTTCATTCGAAAAACATCGAGATTCCGGACGTGGTAGACGGAGCGAATGGAGGATTTATCATAGGGTGGGCGTTCGAAACGTCCCAACAGGTAGTCATGCGATTTGTAGATCCCACTTAGTCCTCCAATTCTGACTCCACCCACTCGCACCACACCAGCTGCCCCAAGATAATAAATGTTTGGTGCGACCCAACCTCCATAATGCAGTTCAGAAAGAGGCTGGGAGGCTTCATGATTGCCCCCAATGAAAATGGTAAGGACAGGTGCTTGTGCTATACCAGCATAATATTTCCAAAAGGATCCAATGGTGCGATACTTTGGTGGGACAGCGAGAGAATGAAAGTCCGCAGTGTTCCGAAGTGATTGAAAATCGCCACAGCATAAAAGCACGTCAACCTTGTTTCCTGTGAGCTCTTCGTGCTTTGCAACTCGTTCGTATATAGCATCAAGTTCCCCATGACAACATCCTTGAATTGCGAATGATATTGAATCTGAAGTCTTTTCCCCCAATTCCTCGATCGGATCCTTCCAATCGGCCGAGTAATTCTTGATGTTGGTGTTGTTGGGTCCGTTGCCATTGTGGCTGCCTCCTCCTCTTCCTCGGCCACCTCCTCTACCTTGACGTCCTCGAGAATGATGACTGTTATTTCTCCTCCAAACCTACCCCCGTCGTGTCCTCGTCGTCCCCGACCCCTTCCCTGGTGGAACGGCACAAAGTCGGCCATTGTTTGTGCGTTACACAAAGGGGACTCTTGTCAGCAAACTCGTACTAGCACTGTACGCAGTTTACTGTATGGTGCACGCTGAGTGCTATGGCTGGATGCATATTCATGGTACACGAGGTAGCCCCACGTCGGTCTTGGTATTCAATGTTTTAGTTCTGGCGTAGAAAGTATACTAAGTCTACGGTGGTGCAACTGGATCAAGGATTCTAATCCGGATTCATCACAAACTTGGAATCGAAGTCCATTACACATCGATGGGTTTTGAAGTTCACAACCAGTTTCTCCAATGCAACAGGACCGTACTTTGAACAGTCTTGCTGTACTTTAGCACTGCATTGACCACTGTCAACAGCATGGTAAGCAAGAAGGTATTGTCGGGCTCGTCTTGCAAACTTCCGAATTCGTTGGATTGAAATGACTTGCGCCGACAAACAATGTCTAACACCTGCCATGAAGTTTTCTTTCCTTAACTTTGTTTGAATTGCCAGATTGCGATAAGCACCTTTACTGCATGCCCACATGTACTCCACACCTTTGCCAGCAATTTTGGCATGGCATTTGGGAGTCGACATGACTTCCACGCCAAGTTTCGATCCCACGTGTTCCATCATGCCTTCTTCGTTCAAGAAATCTGGACACATTGCCATTAGATGACGCAAACTGAAGCAGAAATCGACGTTGCCAAGCTCATCCTTCCTACCGGTAAGTGTGTAGCTTGATAGCTTGGTTGTATCGATGAACCCTCGTTCCCACAAAACTTGAAGCAAACCCTTTGCCTTTCCTACCCAACCTTCCTTGATTTTAGGAACTTCGCGATCGATCGGAATGTTGTTGCTGATACAAACGGCGACCAGTTCCTTTTTGTTTTTTCCCTTTGTGTTGATTCCTTTGCCATGTAAATCCAGGATTAACTCTGATTTGTTTCGTTGTGCAATGGATGGAGTACCATCGATTTGGTCATGGCAATTCAGAAGGCAATCATTTGTTTCCATCCAGAAAGGCCCAGCGTCTGTTTCGTCAAATGTCAAATGCTGAATTTGTCCAGGTTCCAGGATTCGTGGATAGGGGCCAAGGAAGCCGGATTCCCGTTCGATTACTGTCGGGTGCATGGCTGGACATTTGCCTCGAAGGATTTGTTCATTCTGGATGCGTTGAGACCGTCAGGGCGCTGCTTTGCATGCCCTGACGAGTGGTCGAAGAGAAAAACAAAATGATAGTTTGGATGCATAATTTTTAGACAGTCAACCACGTCTTCGAACTGTAAGACCATGTGGTTGTAGTCCCAATACCCTTCTTTGTTTTCTCCGTAGTCAAAGTATGTTAGGAATGGCAACTTGCGTGTCGAAAGAAGGGGCTTGAGGGAAGAGCCATGGACTTCCATAGCTGCTTCCTCGTCTGCATATCGTGACCCTTGGCGTATCTCATATACGGAATGTAGCAGTTGTTGATCTAATTCATGGATTAAGTCGTACTCCCTGCAGATGAATGATGAAATCATCACCCCTGCGCCCTCGTCCTTTGGGAGGAGAGGACGCTCGCCTTTTTGGACCCGTCCACATCTTGGAGAGAAACGAAAATTGCTTGAAGATAGCCTCATCTTGGCCGATGAACATTACTGTTCGCTTGTTTGTGTCCCTTCTCACACTCAACTGTGCTCCGAATGGCCCTACTTGATCGCCAACATTTTCAAAAGGAACAGCATCAATGTGATATTCCAACATCTCGATGTTAGTGACAGGATCAAGATATGCATAGCCGCAATTTCTCGTAACTAAATCTTGTTCCTCTAGTATCTTAGAAGCTACAAGGGTGCATCACAAGGTGCGTTTGGATAGTATCATTATTTTTTGTTAACATCTCTTGTATTTTGGTCCAAAATGGTTCACTTATTAAGCGTATTATGTGAAACTTAAATTTTTATAGCAGTCTGTCACATGAAATAGGTGCAAGGTGCATTGAAAGAGCTTTTCATAAACGTTTTGATTAACCATGGCCACAATTAATGTTGACTCATCGCATGTAACAAACATTTTGCAAAATCTTATACCATGTTTGGGTTCTCTCCCAACAAAAGTTTTAATGTTGCCTTGACTTGTGGAAGTGTTGGCTTCCTTTCCTTCGTAGTCACATTTGGTTTGCCAAAGAACAAATTTCGTTTCTTTTAACGAGAATATTTCACATTCATTTACCAAAATTTGGCGAGGATGATAATGCTTGGGGTTTGGGAAGGTGAATCCTATCGTGTTTGTTATATTTGTCGACAAATATATGGACTGACATTGTTTTTGTTGTGGCATCGTATTTCTGGCCATTAGTCTGATAACTGCTTCATATCTCATTGTACTATTTTTTGTTATTTTCCCTTTTGCCATCCTCCACCGTTGTCAATCATCATGTCCTCTGGTGGCGGTAGTTCTCATCGCCGTCTTGTTGTTTGTGCTGCATGTATGAAAACCTTTAAGCGACTTGCTGGGCACCTTTCTCAGAGCCCAGCTTGCAATCTTCTGTACACGACATCGCATGATCCAAAACGAGAAATACGACAGATTGATAGCGGAAGACTTGCATGCAATGTTGCTGCCCTCCCAACCGCACATGCCGGCGATGAAATTTCCAGCAATGACGAGGAGTTTGACGTGTACGATGAGGTTTCCAGCAATGACGAGGACGCTGCTGAAGATGAAGAGGTTTCCAGCAATGACGACAAGGTTTCCAGCAACAATGGCAAGGGGTTAGAGGAAATGAAGAGGTTTCCAGCGACGACGAAGAGGCTCTTGACGATGATGAGGATGTTGCGGTAGAAGATTTTGCCTTTCCAAGCGATGGCGATGACGAGGTTGTTATTGATGTAGAGGATGAGGTTTCCAGCAACGACGAGGAAGTTCCTGGCGATGATGAAGTTGACAGTGAAGGCAACACTGAAACAGGGGCACCTGACACCAGTGTTTTGGAATTGTATCACCTCCTGACCACACTACGTTCCAACCCTCTTGAGCTTGCACGATTCTCACAAGAGGAACAGGTGTACATTTCATTGTTGCAAATTTTGAAGGAGATCAAAGCTCCACTAAACGCCTTTGGCCGTATCCTGACCTGGGCAGCAAAATCGAACAAGGATGGACATCAATTTCAATCGGACAATATTCCAACTCGGGAAAAGATTATCGAGAACCTTTATGCTAGGTACAACATGAAAGGATTGATCCCAAAGAGGCCTTCTTGTTTCTCCCTTACACAAAGCGGGTAGTTTCGATGATATTCTTTGACGCTAGAGAAGTATTTGCATCACTTCTTTCTTGTCCGACAATTAACCAAGATGAAAACTTCTTGTTCCATGGCCGGAACGGGGCACCATTTGTAGAACCATCAAGGTCATCCAATCTTGGCGACATAGACACTGGCCGTTGCTACAGAAGAACTTATGAAGCTCTGGTGAGGAATCCAGAGGAAGATATTATTTTTCCATGTGTCAGCGCAATGGACAAGACACACATTGATTCTGCTGGCCATATGCAGATGGAGCCGTTCACCGTTTCAAATGGCCTTCTTCATCATGCAGTCCGATCCCGACCAAGCGCAATGCGTATTCTGGGATATATCAATCACAGTACCCCTGCGCACAAGCCGGACGAATCAATTGATTCGAGACATATCAAAGGGAATTCAACAATACTGACCATCTCCGAAGGAACTAGTATTGCATCGGGAGCATTGAAGCCCAAGTCTGGTGTCACTTGGGCCACTTATACTCTGAATGAATTCCATCTGCAGATCGGGTTCATCCTTGAGGCTTCTGGATTTCTGGCATTGCAGAGGAATGGATTTCGATGGATGTTACAGTATATGGGTAAAACATACCCATGTGTGCTGCACCCATACATCCCATTCATTGTTGGGGATACCGAGGGTCATGACCGTCTGTGCGGCCATTACACAGCTCGGTTTGCCAAGGTCAAACAGCTTTGTCGTGCATGCGAATGCCCAACTGACAAGACGGGATATTCCCAGGCAAAGTATTCTCACCGAAAACCATCTGTAATTGATCGACTCGTCAATGGTGGCAAGCTAAAGCAACTGCAGTTGATGTCACAGAATTATTTGCTGAGTGGCTTTACTGACGTGCGTTTTGGATTGCACAACAATCGAGGAATATTTGGTGCCTGTCCTGGAGAAATGCTGCACCTCATTTCCCTTGGCTGGTTCAAGTACTGCCTAGAGGCTTTTTCTGATCAGGCGGGAAAGCCAGGCACGGTTCCTGTCAAGAAGTATGACAGTCTCTGTGCCACAATTGGCCAGCGACTTGCAAGACAGAGTGACCGTGACGTTCCTCGCACAAACTTTCGAAAAGGATTCTCTTCTGGTGCAAACCTGATGGGTCACGAGTTCACTGGGTGTCTGCTGGTGAAGTTGTTTGCACTCCACACCACTCAATTCCGCCGTATCTTCCCTGAGAGGAAAGAAGCAGAGAATCCTCGACTGAAAGTGCTCCGGAACTCCAATCACGTTTCTGATTGGATCTTGGTTGTGTCAAGTCTTCTTCAATGGCACCAGTGGATGAAACAGTCCGTGATACCGAAGTTGCAGGTAGCAAGATCCCATTTAGCAGTGCAGTGGCTAATGCGACGGGTTGCTGCAGTTTCTCCACGGCAGAAGAAGATGGGGACCAACACCATTAAGACTCACTTGGTTCTGCATCTCCGCGAAGACATGTTGGACCACGGCGTTCCACAGAATGTGAACAGCGCCTATGCCGAATCTGCACACATACCGCTTGCAAAAGACACCGCAAGGAAAACGCAGAGGCGCACGTCAACATTTACAAAGCAAGCCGCTCACAGGTATGTTGAAAATCTTGTTATATCACTTGCGTCATCAGATATAGTGAGTGACAATTTTAAAAAAGTACACCAACTGCAATGGCATGCCCTCCAGCTGTGGGGTCACTGACAGGCCGTGGCTTCTTCATCACATCATCATGTGATGATGCCTCCATCCCCATCTTCCACTGGGATCGAAAGAGTCCAAATGATGACATAAAGAAGGATTTCCTTGAACCGTACGTCATGGCATATCTTTTAAAAGACCTAGTTCCGTGCATGCCGAACAGCAAGCTGAAGTGCTCCACAGAATTCAAGTCAGCCGATGGAGACTCGTACAGGGCTCATCCAAATATATACAATGGTCATCCTTGGAATGACAAGGCAATGGTCAAGTGGAAAACATCACCCACCCCTCCCTGCTTTTATCCATGCCTTCATTGATTTACGTGACGTACCACATCGTGGTATCAAAGCGGTAAGTGGCAAGAAATACAGGCCAGGAATGTACGCAGTGGTGCATTCATACGCTGCGGTTGTTGACGATTTAATCGAGACACCGAACACCATGATAGGACGGTACACTATCACTCGGGAGGAATGTTCACAACTTCCAAAATTGTATGTCATTCCTGTTGATACCATAGATTCACAGACCATTGGCATTCAGGATGTTGGTGGCAGTTCCGGTGTTGATGAAGAACACCTATTCCTCATCCGTAGGATGGCTGACTGGCCTGCAAGTTGGGATTCCATCATTGCAGATGAATATCGAAGCAGCAAAACAAGAGAACCCCTCCCCTGAGCCACAGTATGATGGAACTCATGTTGACGAGGATACACTGGAAGCTGAACTGCCATTACAACCGTCCCCCACTGTTTCCAGAGCAAAGAAACCATTGGGTAAGAGGAAGAAGCGAAGGTGGTAGATGAAATTCCAATTACTTTCACTAGTAGCAGTTGTAGTATCCGTAAGATACTTAGGTACAGGTAGAAGCATCATGGCTACAGTCGTTTCTTCTTCTTTGGAATGATGTACTGATCCAGCAGCAAAGCAGGAAGATCTGGTGTTCCATTGAACACCGATGAATCTTCCTCGCAAACCAGATCAGCATGCACAATTGTTTCATCATCTTGTGTCTTCACAGCTCCCTTGGCTGCAAATTGCCTTCCAGCCTGCACGATGCGCTCCTTAGCCGCGGTGAACGTGCCGTACACATGGTTTGCGAAGTCCCTCTTCCGTTTGCCGTCCAATGGACTTCCACCATTAATGCCATCTGGCATCGTGATTGAGGTGCAGTGGCGAACCACCCTGCCATCCCAGCTGATGGCAGTGCCATGGCGAAGCTTAACTGCCACACCAGCAAAGGTGGACCCATCGAACTTCCTTCCATGCACATTGGGCATGATAAAATACCAGTTTTTTTGCAACACCTTGATGCTCCTCGGTCCAAACACTGAATCCTTGTGAAGCGTCATGTACATCGAAGTGTGAGGAGTTGCCCAGGTTGCAACTCATGTCAATGGAGTACCCCACCCGTTGTCGACGTCGACCCTGCATCGTTGCTATTTTCTTGCAAAGAGCAATTGCTTGTGGAGACAGTGGGGGTTTGAGGGGAGGGACCATTGGAGCAGCCCCGACCTCCTTGGATGGTGACAAGTGGCCAACTTCCAATTGATCAGCAACTTCCAATGGATCAGCAACCTCCAAGGGATCAGCCCCATCCATAGGCGGAACTGGTGGCATACCAGTGTCACCCTCAATATCTTGCATGACAGATACCACCTCAGGGAAACAGTATCTTCCGATACAATGCATTGCCACCACAGTCCTTCGAAGCAGCTCCTCAGGAACTGCTTTGTTTGTCTGGTAGGGGACAACAACCTTCCCATTTAGCTCCACTCTTGTTCCTATTGCATACATCCTCCCAACATCTCCACCAGTAGCCCTGACGGTCCCTCCACTTTGCATCTGTTCCCGAACCATTGCATTGTGGAATGTTATGTCACGCAAGCCACGACGAATGAGCCTCCTTGTCTCAGTGGTCTGCTTTTTGTTATTGCCTCCAAGCACATCACGAATCATGACAGTTGTCTGCCGATCTGTGCAACAACCAGTTGCCGCAGCATCAATCACAAAGTCAACACATGGCTCCAACTTGGAATCAATAACCACGCAGTTTTTGGGCAGTGTTCCAGAGTAGTGCCATCCATTAGCATAATGTCGACCGTTTGCCTTGGCTGAGTTTGCATTTGCAAGGCAGCCATTATAGTCAGCTGCCAGTTCCTCCTGTGGCTTCAACAAAATCCTTCCCTCAAATACGTCTGGTGCCATCTTTGGCCCCTCTCTATCATGGCACTGCAGCACCCTGTAGATGACTCGCTGCATCCGACCATGTCGGCAGCTTCGAATCCTCCAAACAGGGATGCGTTTGTCGTTCAGACAAATTCCAAGGCCGGTTGCGAATTGCCGGACATATCCACCATCGGCAAACGCATATGAAGCCTTCCCATCAACGCCAACATGACGGCGCATCCGTAGCCAACTCATGTCAAATGGAATCATTGTATGCTCAATGCCAACATCCTTTCTTCGTCGTTCTCGAAGGCAGTAAAACACCCCAGCAGCCGGAATGAAGCATATCATGGTGCGAAACTTCCAATTAACCGATGCATCCTGGTGCTCTGGCTTGAAACAGCGCACCATTGTCACTTGATCAGGATCCAAGGCAGGAACTTCTTTCTTACCACCTTTTTTCACGGTAGACGGCTCCTCATGAGGTTCACAGATTGCACGGTTCAAAATGACATCCATTACAAATACCTCATGGTGAAATGGGTTCCTCTCTCCATTCACAGGGAACATATCACCCATTTGACACATGTGTGTGATCTCCACATCCTTGCGGTGCCATGCCGAGCCAGAGTTTGGTCCCAAAATGCCAGCCTCAATCCATTGAACTGGCGTTTGGCAGCACATCTCAACATCGCTCCCATCCTTACCAGCCAGTGCAGCCTTGTCAAAGTAATAATCAAAAGACCAATCTGCATACTCAGGAAGTTCAATGCATTTCGACAGCAACTTCCTTGCCTGTGTGTGCGATGGCATGCAATTCCTTTCTTCTCGCTCCTGTGGTAGGTCATCAGCCCCTATATCCTCATTCGGAGCAGGTGGGTACAACCTGGGCGTTGCACCCATGTTTCTGACCGCTGTGACACACGGTGATGTCCCCAGCACCAATGTGATCAGCAGCATTGCCTTTCTTGTTGTTTCTTGCAGCACGCCGGCGATTGCCCATCGGACTTGAAAACTCCGCTTCCCAGTTGACAACAACCAACAACTCAACGGGCTTGATGGCTTGATGACTTGACGGCTTAGGGACTCGCCACTCGATGGGCTTGACGACACGCTCAGTAACTTGACGGCTTAACGACTCGACCACTCGCTCAGTTCAATGGGCAGCCTGATGACTTGACGATTCGACGATTTCTCGTCAGTCTTGTCACACTATCGCGTGACCCGCTGTTTGGCAGGAGCAACACGACAGCGAACTCAACTGATTCGACGACAAGGACGGGCGGCTTGACGACTCGACGTGACGGTAGCTTGATTGCTTGCTTGATTCGTTGATTCGTTGATTCGTTGATTCGTTGATTCGTTGATTCGTTGATTCGTTGATTCGTTGATTCGTTGATTCGTTGACTCGTTGACTCGACAACTCGTCAGTCTTGTCACACTATCGCGTGACCCGCTGTTTGGCAGGAGCAACACGACAGCGAACTCAACTGATTCGACGACGAGGACGGGCGGCTTGACGACTCGACGTGACGGGAGCTTGATTGCTTGCTTGATTCGTTGATTCGTTGATTCGTTGACTCGATGACTCGACAACTCGTCAGTCTTGTCACACTATCGCGTGACCCGCTGTTTGGCAGGAGCAACACGACAGCGAACTCAACTGATTCGACGACGAGGACGGGCGGCTTGACGACTCGACGTGACGGGAGCTTGATTGCTTGCTTGATTCGTTGATTCGTTGATTGTTGACTCGATGACTTGACAACTCATGCCTGTCACACTATCGCGCTGACCCGCTGCCGGCAGGAGCAAATATCGACAGCGAACCAACTGATTCGACGACGAGGACGGGCGGCTCACAACCTGACGTGACGGGATCTTTGATTGCTTGCTTGATTCCTGTTTCATCTGTTGACTCCGACGACTTGTCAGTCTTTGTCGCACTATCGCGTGACCCGCTGTTTGCCAGGAGCAACGCGACAGCGAATTAATCCGATTCGGACGACGAGGACGGCGGCTCACATCAGAAGGTGGGTTTTGTATCACTGACAATATATGTTAACTATTTGTTAAGAAAATGTAATATGTTGCTTGAAGTCACGTATATGTTATCACTATTTGTATGTATTTAGTCATTCTATACTGCGACATTTCTCAGAGTCATATACTGTGGCAAAATATATTTATATTAAACCAATGTGTGTTACCTAGTAGCATCTATGCGTATAACTTACCTTAACAGTTGCAAATGTAACAATGTTTCTCTAAACATTTTTACTTTATACTGAATACATGTGGTAAGAGTATCGCATGTGGCTCATTAAATTGTTTGTTCTGAACAGACTCTAGATATTCATACGCCATATACATTTAAGCCATGTTTTTACGACCATCCATTGTTTGGTATTGGTTTGCGAAATTTTCAAGCTTTTGGTTTTGGGGGAGACGAGCATTTTATGAACCAACCATTTCTTGTCTCCTTCCAAATATACGCTTACGTGGGAACAAAATTGTGATATTTTGTCTTAACTCCACACACACTCTCATCCAACAAGATGGTAACACCTGATCATTGTACGGTTTGCAACAAGAGTTTCAAGAGACTTTTGCACCACCTTAATCAGAGTTTGGCATGTAAATCTCATTACATGGCAAGTGACAAAGCAGCAACAACAGTGCCCTCCATTGTATCAAACATCGGCCACGTGAAAACCGGTAATTTGTTGCAAGGTGGTACTTCTCGCACTTCCGTCCAAATTTGAGTTCTCCTTTGTCCGATGGATTGCTTCCAGTATTGGAGAGTGGGGAATTGCTGGAAAGGCCGACGATGAGCTGCGTGTTGAAGATGTCAACGAAGTCGATGACTACATTATGTTTGACGACGACGGTATTCCCGAGCAAGGCGATGCTGACGATCAAGACATTTCAGAAACTGAATCGGAGGAAGGTCCTGATCTCAGCGTTTTGGATTTGTACTTAAAACTGTTCAAGCTGCGAGCAAACCCGCTCGGTCTTGCGCGTTTTCTCGGGAGGAAAGAGTCCAAATTGAGTTGTTGCAGCTTCTTAGGGATCTGAAGTGTCCTCTCAAAGCATTCACCCTAGTACTTAAGTGGGCTGCTAAATCAAACGGGAGCGGCCATTCATTCCGTGAGGGATTTCAACCAACTCGTGAGAAGGTGATCGCAAATTTATTTGAAAGGTACAACATGAAAGGATTAATCCCGAAAGAGAAGAAATTGTACCTGCCTTATACACAGAGGACCGTCTCGTTGATATTCTTTGACGCCAGTGAAGTATTCGCATCGCTACTCTCATGTCCCACGCTCAATCAAGATGGGAATTATTTCTTGACAAAGCAAAGGATCCATTTGTTGCACCAGAAACATCATCCCACGTGGGTGACATCCACACAGGCCGTTGCTACAGAAAGACATACGACGCCCTGATTAAGAAGCCTGATGTCGACATGCTCCTCCCTGTATCATGGCAATGGACAAGACATACATCGACATGGCAGGCAGACTCCAGATGGAGCCAATAACAATCTCTCATGGTCTTCTGAACCACTCAATACGTCGGCTCCCAATTGCCATGCGAATCCTCGGATACATCAATCACAGCACCCCGCCCATCTCCCTTCAGATTCCGAAATAGATGCCGAGTTCAATGCACCCGCTGACTTGCCAAGGGGACCGCCCGTGTTGAAGACCCGCTTCGGTGCCCCAAAGACGTAAGTTGGTCAACGTTAATCCTGAACGAGACACACATGCAGATCCAGTTCATCCTAGAGGAATCCGGTTTTTTGAGATTACAGAATCATGGTTTCCGATGGGATCTTAGCTACAATGGAAAGATCCACCCCGTCGTGTTCCACCCGTATGTACCCTTCATCATCGGTGACACAGAGGGGCACGACCGTCTTTGTGGTCACTACACCGCCCGATTTTCACAGATACAACAGCTTTGTCGCATCTGCGAATGTCCCACATACTTGAGTGGTTATTCCAAGTCCAACTTTCGCCACCGTGTTCCAAAAAAATCGATGCTCTTGTGAGTAAGGGCCACACCGTTGAGCTCCAGTTGCTGTCCCAGAACTATCTTAAGAATGGATTCGCTGAGGTTAGGTTTGGTCTCCACAATCAGCGCGGAATATTTGGAGCCTGCCCAGGCGAAATGCTCCATTTGATTTCCTCGGTTGGTTTAAATATTGCCTGCAGGCCTTCTCAGCCCAAGCTGGTCCCAATTCAAACGCATTGAAACAATACGATGTGCTGTGCGCTAAGTTGGGCAGATCATTGTCCAGACAGAGCGATCGCGACATCCCCGAACGAACTTCCCAAGGGGTTTTCATCAGGATCCAATCTGATGGGGCACGAGATGACAGGGTGTCTTTTAGTCACATTATTTGCACTGCACACCACCTACTTCCGAGGCATCTTCGAGGTTGGGAAAAAGGTAGCTGTAGTAGGGGATGACCAGAGGTTTCGTTATGAAAACCACATTCAAGATTGGATAGGAGTTGTTACATCTCTCCTGGTGTGGCACCAATGGATGAAACAACCGATGATGTCAAAGAAGATGGTCAAGCGTTCGCACACCTGCTTGCAGTGGCTGATGCGTGTTGTCGCCGAAGTGGCGCCCCGTCCAGGAGCAATGGGAAACAATACGATCAAGACGCACTTGGTACTGCATCTGTGCGAAGACATCCTTGACCACGGTGTTCCCGACAACGTGAACAGCGCCTACGCTGAGTCAGCTCACATCCCACTCGCGAAGGCGACATCCCGAAACACACAGAAGCGAGCCATATCCTTCACAAAACAAGCAGCCAATCGCTATACTGAAAATTTAGTCATTTCACTCGCTTCTACAGACGTAGAGAATGACGTCAAACGCAACGTCGACAGCAGTGCAGCTGACGTTGACACCCCGCTCTCCGATGGTAAGGGTGGTCGTCGTTTTTACCTTGCATGGGAGGAAGGCAATGAACGCGCCACATTTCGCTGGACTCGCCCGCGCTCCGGAGACAACTTGGAGATGGCCCATCTTTCGCACCGAGTAACGGCCTTTCTGAGTCGACATTGCCTGCCCAAAATGCCGAAGGGAGAGCTCCCATGCTTCACGTCCTTCAACGACGAGGACGGCAACAATTACCGCGCCCATCCTTGCTACGACGGCAAGGCATGGAACGATTACGCGATGATCGAGTGGGAAGGGTACCCACAACCCGAACCGGTGTTCATCCACACGTTCGTTGACCTCCGCGGGCTTCCGAAAGGAGACTCCATTGACATCAACTCGAATGGACAGACAAAATTGACAGCCGGGTTGTACGCCGTCGCCCACTCCTTCAATCCAGTTGACGAAGGTGACCTCAACACACCGAACACCCTCATAGGTCATTATACCCCACATTTCCATTCCTTTAACGACAGACATCCAACCCTCTTCCTGGTGGATGTTGAGTCCATAAGGTCACCGGTACTAGGTATTCCAGATGTTCAATTTGGAGTGAAACCTCCAATGAACGAGCGGCATTACCTGTTCCTGATCCGTCGCAAAGCAGAGTGGCCCCGTGCGTGGGATTCCCTCATAAACAGGTGCCACCATGATTTGGAACATGACGTCGACGATGACACCTGGTTTGAAGAGGAGTATGAGAAAGACGAATTGATCAACCGCCTGCCAAGTGGTAGGGAAATTTACAGTGTCAAGACCCCAGAAGACTTCGCTGCGGAGGTAGCCGCGGAAAAGCCGAAAGGTTGCCACCAAGAAGAAGAAGGAGCACGCCGCCGCAGAGAAAGCATCCGCGAAGGCCGCGAAGGCCGCCGAAAACCCAGGCAAGAAGTCGAGTGCCCCAGCGTCCACCGCACAACGTTTGGCGGGAAACTTTAAACGCAAACGGGTGGCCCCAGCGAAGACGGGTAAGGGTAGCCAGTAGGCAGTCCCCAAGTGTTGTCAGCTAGGAAACTCCCGCAGTAGTAGTAGAACCAGTAATCAAAGTTGAACATGTTTACTTTTTGTTTCTTCGGTATCTTGTATCGTCCACCAACCTCCAGGTCAGCGAGTTGCACCTGCCAGCCACCGAAAGTCAAGCTGTCACCGGCTGAACGTCCATCTCCCTTCCGTCCACCCACGCAGGGTGTTCCGGCACTCACCGCCACGTTTGGTTTTCGAGAACCAAAATGCAGCTCACCACCACCGCCACCAACGGCTCCGTCCTCCCGCCCGTCCGCACGGGACGGCGAATCACCAACATCACGCTCCCGTTTGCCAGAACGGAATCGCCGCACGGCATCGGAACCTTCCGAACACAGCGGCAGCCCGATGTCAAGGAGCTCGACAGCCGCCTCCTCAGCAGACGCCAACCCGCCGGCTTGCCAACCGGGCTCCGTGGCCGCGGCACCCCCGGCTTCAACCCGAGGGCTGCCCCTCCGGCGGGGTCTCCTCCCCCTCTTCTTTTGTCGCTTCCTGCTAGCTCTCTTCGAGCCAGCCGGAGAGGCGCCCTGGGGACAGTAACCGGCAGCACACGAGGCCCGTCCAGCCTTCACAATTTTCTCCTTTGCAGCCGTGAACGTTCCGTAAAGATGGTTCCGGAAGGAAGAGTCCCTCCCTGGTCACAAACCCGAATTCCTTCCCATCCGGACAGGAAACAGACGTGCAGTGTCGGACAACTCTGCCATCCCAGCTGATGGCCACACCATGGCCAAGCTTCACCGCCATGCCGTGGAACTTGGTTCTTCCATCTGGTCTTACGCCGTGTACGTTGGGGAGAACGAAGTACCAGTTCTCCCCACAGCCCGGCACTTCCTCGGTCCACAAACTGAAACCTTGCGAGGCGTCGTTCACGTCAAAGTGCGACGAATTCCCGAGGTTGACGCTCATGTCCACGGTGTACCCAACCCGTTGGCGACGTTCCAGCATCTCCATTCTCTCCCGAAGATTCTCACGCACGTTACCGCGATTGTAGTTGACGACGTCAACGTCACAATTGTCATCGTCACCGTCATCGTTGTCGTTGTCGTCGTCACAATCGACAACGTTCCCATCACCAGCACCCCCCGCCGTTGACCGTCGGAAGGACGACGCCGTCCATCGGCGAAACCGGACTCAAACCGGAGTTCCCCTCGGTGTCCCTTACAACGGAGTACACCTGCGGGAAGCAACGACTCCCAAGGATCGCCAAGTCAACGACGAGACCCCGGAGGACGCCGTCCGCAACACACGAATTCGCTGCGTACGGAATTTTGCTGTAAACAGGGGGGCCGGCGGGCGACTCCTTCGTTTCTACCCTGGTGCCAAGCGCGAACATCGAACCAACATCAGCCGACTTAGCCCTTGCAGTGCCCCTTGCCCCCGACACTCGAAGCTCCCGACACCGAGACGTCAGCCGCTCCAGCAACTCAAGGTGGTCATCGTGCGCATCAATCTTCGTGACATTCCGGACCATGACAACGGACTCACGATCCGGAATGCCAACTACGCCAACGTGAACGTCAACGAAGTGGGTCTCGTCCGCGTCGATGACCCAGCAGGAGTCAGGAATATCATAGTGGTGGCTGCCATCAACGTAGTGCCGGCAATCAAACTTTGCACTACTAGATGTCTTAAGTTGGTTCCGGAATTCGTAAGCCCGGTAGTCAGGGGGGACGTTCCGAAGGTCAACGCCAGCAATGAAATCTGGTGGCAACCCGGGGGTAATTCGGCGTCGTGGCACTGGACAGCCCTGTACACCACCCGGTTCTGCAGGGAACAGTGCCGGTATCCCGTAGAGATTCTCCAGGCGGACACGCGGCGGTTCTCGCTGAGATAGCGGAACTGTGCAAGATGATTGGACCGTAAGGCTCAGGGTTCCCACGGGATTCCGAATAGAACCGTCTCACAAAGCTGTCACTGCCGAAGGTATACGAGGAAGTCGTCGCTTGTACCCTCCTCCTCCGCAAGCGGAGCCAGCTCATGTCATACGCCCTCAATGAGCCCGGCACTCCAGCATCCCCAATGTGACGGTCCCGATGACAGTAGAACACTCCACACTGAGGCAGGAACAAAATCGCCGCCCTGTAGAAATAATCCATGGCAGGGCCAGCATCTTCTGGTTTGCGGGACAGGACGTGACGAACTTCATCAAAATTGACGTCAGAAGACTGGACACCGCCGCACTCCCCCGCCTTCCCACAACCGTTTGACACCGCGGCCGGCGAAGGAGCCCGGTTGAGGACCACGTCCATCACGTAGAACTCGTTGAGGAACTCCGACTGGAGTCCAGACTCGGGGAACATGTCGGCAGCCGAACGCAGTCGGAACGGCTTACATCCGAAAGCTTCGGCAACGACGCTGATCGGAGTCTGACACAAGAATTCGTTGCACCCAACCCCGCTCGCCGTCCTGAACCTTTGCCGGAACGCACTCGCTCCGGAACAACGGCCATGGACAACAACGACATCATGCGCACATGAGTCGGGCGAGTCCGCCTCTCGCGGTGAGTGGGGAGGACTTCCCGTCCGCCACATCACCGACTCCCGGAACACGTGGCGAGTTCCCAAGGTTTCTCACGGATGTCACGCTCGGGAAGTCTTATTCCCGGTCTCCGCGACCTTCTTCTTTGTAACCGTCTTCTGCGCAACCTTCTTCTTCCCAGCCTTCTTCGTCCCAACCTTCCGTTCCCCATCCCTCCCGTCCACGACCACCTTTTCCACAGCATCAACGCCACGTCGATCGGGCGACATCGGGCTCTCTCCTGCTTCCTGGCAGGTGAAGGCCGCGCAATGCCTGTTCCAACCTCACAACAACCAGCCACAGAGGATGGTTGTCGCGAGCGCGCGCTCTCCAACAAAGACAATCAACACGCAATCCTGGCGTGGACTATCTATTTGTTGAAAAGTCAGCGAGAACTATCCGACGGCGACGTGATGATGTTGCAACAAACAACCAAAACAAGAGTACTTCATGAGAGTACTCTGTCATCAGATTGTGCTTTTTTGGTGTCACCATTCACCAAAGGTACTAAAAAGCAGCAAAATCGACGTACTGTAAGTACTATGGCGAATGTAGGGCATTTTGCACCTGGGACTTCTTTCCAAGACCTCTAAATGCAGCATATATATGTTATTGATGTATATAACATTGAATTACGTTATATACACATCCATCGATTATAATAAAATTATGTATTTAGTTAAATGAAAAAGTAATTACAGTACATAGCATTTTCATGTATAGATGATACATTCGTTTCCAGGACAGGACTACATACTGGTACAGGTACACTATACTGCACCAGTACGTAGCAACAAATCAGTACGAACGCAAAATTTAATGCTTGCTCAATACATGGATGTACATATATATGTAATTTACATCATGTATGCATACGCACCACGACACCCTTGAATGATTACCAAGAACTAGCTGCCGGTATAAGAACACTGGTGTTGCATACCCGAGTACAACAACTACTGGTAGTGAAACAAGATTGCGAGTCCGTCAACGCAAAAACAAGACTGCAGCGATCATCATGTCATAAATAATTTTATAGTCACACATATTCATACAAGTATATAAACGGAAAATGGGAAGCTAAATAGTGAACATGTAAGTGCATTAAAAAATAAACGACTTGCACATGTTTTGTGAATATAAGTAGTGTTAATACATTTTTTTGTATAAGTCATGTACAGGTAGAAAATGAACAAACAGGGACAACTCATACAATTTTGAAAACTGGTGGGAGATTCAAAATCCCAAATTCATCACCCAAAATTACAAGTCGTCTCATACTTGCTGCAAATTGATACAACCACTGAGACCGCTATTCTAACCTTGCTTGCTTCTTCTTACATTTTGATTCATTCCTCATGCCGAAAACATCTCCAACTAAGCAACCTTCAGTGGCTAGTACTGACCACGCCTCCACGCGCGACCAAGACCAAGACGAAGAACGCCGAACTTGACACACCGACAACAAGAGCCAAGAGGAATGAGATGGCGGCACAGCAAAAGGCTGAAGCTGCTAAAGCTGCTAAAGCTGCTGCTAAAGCAGCTGCTAAGAAAGCAGCGGCTAAATCTGCTGCTAAATCTGCGGCTAAATCTGCGGCTAAATCTGCAGCTAAATCTGTTAAAGCATCGACGACTGCAGTTAACCCGGACCCACCAGTGCAGATCGCGACAGCAGTTAACCCAGACCCAGTGCAGATCACTGCAAAGGGACGCAACGACGTGTTGTTCCTCCTCGTGGTAAGAAGAAGAGGAGGAAAGTGGCACCAAAAAGGTGGTGGTGGTGAGCAGAAGGAGCGCCCTGAGGAAATTGATGACTCCTCTTACTCAGTTGAAGAGGTTGACGATGAAGAGTTTGAAGAGGTTGACGATGAAGAGTCCGAATCAGATGATGACAGGGAGGATGAGGGGAAAAGTAATGCGGGTGATGACAACAACGGTGACACATGACATGTCAGATGATGACGACTCTGTTCTCAGAATGGATCAGTTTGTTAGAGATGTCGGGAAAACAGCAATGGATGCAAGACGACGTCTTGGTCAGGAGTTGAACCACTGTGCCCAGGAAGGCGCGGAGGATCCTCCAGATGACAATGATACTCCAACGGCGAAGAAGAAGGTGTCGTCTACGCATGTTCAGCACGATGATTGCGATGACAATGAGTCCAATGCGCCGCCACGAGAAGAGAAGCACGTGAGAAATCGAATTGTGATATACGTCAAAAACGAGTTGTTCCGTCGATGTAAGTTTGTTAACAGTCCAGTATGTTCGAAGGGCGTTTCGAAAGGTGCTTGAAATCGAAAAGCCAAAAATCATTTCCTTTTTCAGTTGACATACGAGAAATGTTTCAATACAGCGTTGAACCAGAAAAGGAGTACGTGTGAACAAGCTGGTCTCAGAATTGTTCGGGCGCAATCAATAAGGATTTCAAAAACGCGGCGAAGACTTCTTCACGTTTGAAGAATTCTGTAAGCTTAGGACAGCAACAACAGACAGGGAGAAAAGGGCCTTCTTCTTCTTCTTCAATAACTTCTTGAGTGTGTATGTGGTGCAAATGCGTGGAGAATCGCGAAGAAAACAATGCTTGTATCGGAGGCGCGGCACAGCGACAATTCGAAAATGGTAACAACAAGTGACGAAGCGTTGCATTGTTGCTGATTGACAACTATTTGGAAAAATGGAAACCGGCACGGAGTTGGTTGACGAAGACAACCCAACGGAAGCAGATGATGGGCAGAATATGACGACGAAGAAAACAAAGAGACAAGCGGGAAAGTACACTGAAAAGAAAAAGGAACCTGCAAGTATGGTGGGTGGAGCGATGACGGAATAAGACAGTTCAATGCACTGCGCATAATGGTTAAAGAGAACAGGGCATGCCCGCAGTCAAAAGACATGGAACGTGAGCTGCTGGCATTCTGCAGGACACGGGCAGGATTGAAGAATGCCCGTGGCGATGAGCGGCAAGAACAGCACGACGGTACTGGTGCTGACAACAATGCATTGGAAACAGCGGTAGCAAAGGTACCTGTGGAGGCAGCATGGGACTCGGATGACGAAAATGAGTCGTAGTTGCTTGTGATTGCGACAGCTGCTGCTGGCAGCCATAGTTCATTAAATGCATTAAAATGGTGAATGTTATGAAAACAAATGGCTAGGTTGATACAATGTATGCTGAAATGAGAACACCGCAATGCGTAAAGAACAAATATATATGGTGACTTGGCAAATATATGTCCAAGATATAGCATGATATCGCCATATGTGATTTTTTATAACTATTTCATTTAAACAAATATGTTGACAAACTATTTGATATGTAACAATATGTGTCACATTGTGAATAATATTGCATCTAAATTGTGAAAAGATACAATATATGTTTGAGACAACATATGTGTTAGCCACTTAACATACATGTGCAGAACTTGCGATAGGGATGTCATTATCCGGTAACAATTCAAAGCTTAAAAATAGTTAACATATCCCACCTTCTGATGGA
>JAKSYS010000428.1:0-53646 GCA_022925895.1 Fragilaria crotonensis
CATGAGCTGGTTCCTCTGTTCCTGACTCAGGAGGCAAAAGATCTTTTGGGGTACCATTTGCTGTCCATCTTAAAGCCCTTTGGCAACTTACCTTCTGCCTTACCATTCTTTTCACCGCTCTTGATCCCTGATATGTTCCTCTCCTCCTTATCCTTTTGTGGTTGCCCTGTTCTCCATGGTAGTTGACAAGTTCTGCTGGCAAATCTGAAAATTGTTGAGCATCTTTGGATCTCTGAGTACAACCAGCCAACACTGCGGATTCTAACTTTGGGCCCGTGATACCCTTCAGGAAATCTGCATCTTTCTTTTACTCGGGAACTGCTTCAGATGGATTGCAATCAAGAATTTCATTGTGTGTGGTCGGGTGGACGTTTATAAATCCTAGAACTTATACTGGCAACATGATCTGCTGTAAGTAGAATTCGCGAATTGAAGCAGCCAGATGCCGATTCCTTACACATAATCTGGGATGCTGTTCCCTCACATTGCGTCTTCAAGCCCAAGTAAGCTTTCCTTTCTTGAACTGCATCAGAATATGATGTTCATCAGGCAATCAAAGATGCCCTTCCCAATTGCTTTGAACTCCATTCTCCCAATCTGTGTCTGTCTGTCCTAATTCAGTCCCAATCATTGTTAGGTCCATCCTCATTATTCAGTATCCAATTGGTATGAAGTGTACAGCAGGGAAGAAATATTTTATCATCTGACTCCTATCAGCTCAACCCAATTCATGTCTAAAGAATTCTAAACAATGTTCAATATCCCTGCAGATGGTTTTGAGCCACAGCAAGAAACATCCAGCATTAATCCTTATGCATGATGTTTTCAATGGTGGCACAACTGCTGTCATGGGACAGTTCAAATATCCATTATCAACAATAAACCAGGCACCACCTGCATACTTTTGTCCGTAGTGGACACTACCACAACAATCAACATCATACAGGTCATATTCTAAAATCTTTGTGTTATCATTTCAGTAAGGGCAACTGCAGAATTCTTTGTCATAAATAACAAGCAACAGTTTTGTCATCACACCTTGCTGATGGGTTGCCAAAATCTCACATCTGTTGTTTCCAGTAATGTTGCAACTCTGCAACGTTTGCAAACTTTTGAACCCGTGGTGATTTTTCCTAAGCCAACATTCAACTATTCGAGCATCAACTGACCCCAAAGGCAACCATGCTTTTGTGTATTGCTGAGTGTGCCTTCTGCGGTTCTTGGAGCAATCATGTATTTCTTATAGAGAACAGTACAGCACTCAAAGTAGATAAACTTGTGGAAGAAGACATGGATGACTTTGTCACTAATCCCTGTGTTTCCCAATAGATCATCTAATGTCCATCGCTCGGCGACGCTAAAATAAACACACGGAGTGGAGTTGGCCTATCATACCGGTAAACTAGCGGGACGCAGGGAGTTCTACCGGTAGAGAAAAAACTGTACTCCAGTACGTGTTGACTGGCAAAACCTGTTACAGTAGTAGTAGTTAGTAGTAGTTGCGTATGAATATAATGTATTGCCAGACGTGTGGAGGCTGTCTCCTCAGGATGTACTTGTACTACGTTCGTACTGTAGAACATATCCATAAGAGTACCGATACGACTGTGCTACAGCTCCCACTCCAGTCTGCAGTTCGACATGTCGGCTACGACGGTACAGCCTGAACTCAGAGGAAAAAGGCTTGCGCCTCGTCAGGCATCATTGCTTAAGAGATCGATCGATCATCACGGGAACGGTACGGCACAGCAGTCATGGGCTTTGAGTATTTTGAGAAAGCAAGAGTCACAAGTCAAGTGGTCAACAGTGGACTGATCGAAGACAGACCCCGATCCAAGGCTGTGTTCTTCACCTCATCAAGCATATTGAGCGCGCAGCATGTCTCCAAAGAAGCGAAACTCTCGTTCTGGAAGCTCAACGAACTGCAGATCCTTGATTTAGGGCAGGATGATGACGCTCGGCTCCTAGACAAAACAATGGAAAGTTATGTCAAACAAGACCTTTTCCATCGTGAATGCAAGGCACAGCATTCCTTCCCTTGTGTCATTGTTGTAGCTGCTGTTGATGGTGTTATAGCTTTTTGGAGGTGAACAACTTGCCTGCCGGTCCGCGACCTTGTAGTTGGACATTGACCAGCCAGTTGTCATCTCCTCCTTTTCCGGCAGTGCCGGCTGACGGGTTCCACAGAGCGCGGCCTACCAAATCTGTAGGATCTCGAGTCGCTGCCACTCCGTCCGTATCCCAACGAGCGCTGACCACAAGGCCTTGACCTTGCCACCAATACGTATAACTGCTTGTAGTGGTAGTAGACGCACCTTCCCGATCCACTGCACCAGTGTTTCCTTCCACGGTGATATCCTTGGCAGTCAGTATGGCATGATACGGAAACGAGGAAACGTTCGGGAAACGAGCAATCAAGACCGGCGGCGGTTTCCCCCGTGATCCATCGAGAATTGCGCGAGGGACGTTGTCAGCCGTGATTGGTCGAGCCGTAATGTAGAGGGCATGCCCTTGACTACTACGACTACTTGCATCTTGAGCCGAACTGCTGCCGTCGCTGTAGCTGTTATTGTCGTTGTTGTCAATCTGTGTAGGAAGGACTTGATCCAAATTCACTCCGGAACCAAGAGTAACTGTAACCTTCAGAATTGCTGGATCATCATCCTCTCCAACAGCCAAAGTTGGAGCAACGGGTAGCAGCACGAAGAGCGACGACATGCAAATTTCTCGCCTTGACTTGGAAACGCCGATCTGGATATTGTCAACCAACTCGAGAGTTCCACTCGGCAAAGATTGAGCTGACGGAACACGTCCTCGGACATTTGATGATTGTACCTGGAAGCTGCTGACAGGCTTGAACACCAAAACAGGTTGCACCACAACAACAATCGTAAACCAAGTATAAGTTTTGAGAAACATGATGAGATGATTGTGCCATCGCCGTTGTTTCTGCTGCGCCGGAAAGAAACTACTCGGAGCACTGGGTATTGGCCAGTCATAGTAGTAGAGTATTCCAGTACTGTGCTTGTAATTCAATTGCAGTCTACTACAGTACCGATAGTACTTCCAGTGTACCGGTATGTGCTCGAGTACTGATAGATTCTGCGTGCGAGCGCGGAGTGGAGGCCAGACCATGGTTAAATCGGGCGCACGCCAGACCGGGGTCGCAGGCAGGTGGTGACGTCACGGTGACGGTATCGGTCGCTACAGTACGAACGTTGGCCGGTGCTACGGTTTCAGGACTACTGGATGCTACGCTAGCGGCAGAGGAAGCGGGAGTGCTAGTAGCAAACGTGACGGTATACGCGTGGGAGTCTACTGGACGGGTATACTGAGCTACGGTATGACTAGGCGTAACTACAGTACATGTAGACGTAGACACAGTGCTAGTAGGCGAAGCAACTGTGCTAGTATCTGTAGGTACGATGCAAGTAGATGGTACTACGTTGCGCGTAGGTGACACTACAGTATGTGGACGTGGGTGGAGTCCTACGGTGACGTCGGTAGCCAAGTGGGTACTACCGTATTTCTCGGATATCTGTACCCCGCAAATGTACATCGAAAATGTCCGATGAGTACAGCAAAGTGAGAAAAAATGGACAACGGACGTACCAAAGTTGGGTGCGCCAAATTATTCTGCTGCGCCAATTACATGACAATTATGTTGACACTAACACACTTCTGCTGACACCAACATTCTCTGATGTTGATGTTCTTTTGACAGCATTGTTCCTTTCTTGACACTCTTGCGAACATGCCTCGTCGCAAAACTTACACAAGTCGAGAAAAGCTCCGACTCTTGGATGCAATTGAGGAACGCCTTGATGGGGGAGAGGCATTGAGATCATGCTGTCGCGCTCTTGATATCCAACCTTCACAGGTTCGGAGGTGGATGAAGGCAAGGCCTGAATTGGCAAATCCTGAGGCCGCTCATCGTAATTCCCTGCACGCTGGAAGGGCATCCGTCCTAGCACCTCTCGAAAACCAATTGATGCGATGGTTCTTTGAGCTACGTGAGCAAGGTTTCATTATCTCAGTGCGGTTGTTTACATTGAAGGCTTGTGAACTCAGTGCAGCGTTTCGTCGAAAAACAGAAAGAGCAAAGGATCTTGCTGTAAGAAGATTCCTGGTTTCCAACAAAATTGTGCTGCGAGCTATCACTCACGAATGCCAACGACCTCCACAAATGCTGCGCCAAGAGGCATTGGATTTCATTGTCTCAATTCGTCCAGGTAAATGCACCCAACCGTGACAATCGCTTTGTTCTGAACATGGATCAGACGCCAATTTTCTTTGACATGTCGTCTGGTCGGACACTGAGTCAAACAGGCGAACGGACTGTCAATGGTCGCACGTCATCATCGTCAACCTTACGAGTCACTGTTGCCGTTACTCTCACAGCATCAGGTGAGATGCTGAAGAACTTAATTGTCTTCAAAGGTAAGCCGGGAGCTCGCATCGAGACCAGAGAGTTCCCAACCTTCCCGGACCAAAACTTGTACGTCTGTCAGGAAAGGGCGTGGATGGATGAGCGTGTGATGCGCATTTGGGTTCGTTTGGTTTTTGAAGCCTCACATCGAACAGGCACCCGAGGGGGTGCAGCCAATCATTCTGTTGGATTCCTACCGGTGCCACATGATGGCAAGCATCGTCAACGACATTCAAGACCTCGGGGTCCAGATTGAGAACATTCCAGGTGGATGTACTGGACTTTGTCAGCCAGTGGACATTGGCGTTGGCAAGCCTCTCAAAGCAAGGGCACGACAGTTGTGGGAGGAATGGATGATAAGCGAGGGGTGTTGGAAATGCAGTTTCACGTCCACCGTCAAGATTGCTCCTTTCGACATGGATCACCGACTCAGCAGAGCGGATCCGACAGTCTCCAACCATCATAAACAATAGCTGGCGTCATTCAGAGTACTCATACTTCCCAGAAGTGCTGCAACGAAACGACGACACCACCGCAGATCAGCCTACTGAAGACGAGTCTCAAGTGGAGGCTGTAGGCGAAGAATGAGATGACACGATGGCAACTGATGGCGAGGAGTGATCACTTTTAGGTTTTTAGGAGAATCTTTTAGTTTAAGTTAGTAAGCACTGTAATGATTGCTTTAATCAAGAATACGTGCGACAGATAATGTTACTATGCACTGTAATTGCTGTAGCTAATGACTACGTGTGACAGTTAATGGTGTTCGTGATGCACTAATGTTTACTATTCATCGTCTTGTTTTCCTTCAACCCGCTGATCATCGTCAACGTACTCACAGATCTCGTCATCGTCCTCTGCATCACTTCCAGAACCACCACCGGCTAGGATTGATGACGCAAGATCATGCATTGATGCAGTGCGTGTTCGTTCATTCCATGCGGACACAACTTTGGTAACTTTTGTGTCGATGATACTTGCATAACAGGCACCCCGGTTGTAACGCGACTTCTTTTTCTTTCAGACGCGTTTTCGGACTGTGCCAACATGGCAACAACCTGAACGAGATGTCCATCATAAACATGGGCTTGACGAACACAGTGTCGTGGCAAGAACCCCACTCGACAACGATCAATTCCATCTGTGACCCAATATGCAGCAACTGCGGTTTCTTCGCGCTGTTGATCTAAGAGAACGAGCATTTAGTGGGATTTCTGAGTAGAGTTCGCACGGCTTCTATTGCATGTTGTAACGTACCATTCAATATCTGCACTTTGCGAAGACGTAAAACAGTGTCAAGGGCTATCACTTTGCCACAACACGTATGTTGTTCACAAGAGCGCTCTCGATTGCACTCCTCGATGCCGACTATTTCGACTTGCACACCAGAGGGATGATGAGTTACCTCAGACATGTCCAGTATGGAAATGATCCTCTTGACGAGCTGAATACGACTGTGTACGCAGCTTTACGAGAAAAAACATGTGGACAAAGATAAACACAAATGTACATGATTTTTTACGAGAGAGTACAGAAATGTAAGGGATACAGATATCCGAGAAATACGGTAGTACACTGGCTATCGCTACAGGGGGTCCGAACCGTGACGACGGCGGGTAAAATGTCGTCATGGTCGGTTACGCTGCTACGAAAATTGTACATTGTTAAAAATCGGGGGCCGGCTAAATATATTTACAGTTGTTGACAAATTGTGAGAAATTGTTGATCATCAAATGATGATCAACTTCTTTTGATGAGTGTTCTCCAGGAACACTCAGGATCACAAAAAGAAACGACGTACGTCTGAAGAGTGTACGTCTGAGAATGTGTACGTCTGAAGAGAGCGTGCGAGGCCGAGCGTTGGGCGAGAAAATGGTCGTTTATGCAATGAACGACATGAATTTGATCGTTGCAATTTTGGAGTGGGATATGATTCCCGTACGACAGTAACGATACGACGTATACTGTTTACTAGCCTAATGTGAAGTGTCCTACTGGATAATGTAGATAGTAAAAATACGTAGGAGCGGTACTAAAAGTCTGTCACCCCTCTTGAATCAGATCTCCGTAGAAATTGGTGATGGAGAAAGTAGGTGATCAGGGAGTGTGCAAAAGATTTTGTTGAGGTGAGGATCAATCTTGGATGATGTCTGAGTCTTGGTTAGGATGTCAGCAAGTTGAGAGTCACAAGGGATCCAATAGAGTTGATGAGTACCATCTTGTTGGCCTTGGCGGACAAAGTGAAAGCGTCTTTCAATGTGGCGAGTTTTGCGAGTTAGTTTGCCATTCTTGGCAATTTGAACAGTTGCTTCATTGTCAATCATAAGGACAGATGGGATTGTAGGTAAACGTTGGGATGATTCGCGCCATTGTTTAGTGCCAAGGTATGTCATATCATATAAAAGCATTCTGATGTGGGCAGTAGCCATAGTTGCAGAACAGGCAGCCATGTATTCAGCTTCAGAGGTTGACATTGCAATTGGGGTAGGCATTGTTGAGTTGGCTTCAATGAGAGCACCATTGTGAAAGATCATGTATCCAACAGTTGATCTGCCAGTGTCAGGGCAATCTTGCCAGCTGGCATCAGAGAAGACAGTCAGGTCAGAGTATGGAATGCTGTGTTGGGCACAGATACTATAGATTGGGTTAGAGGTGCCATCAGGATAGAATTTCAAAGCATAGCTGGGTCGGCGTCTGAGATAGCCAAATAACCAGATAAGGGCGCGGAAGTCAAGTTCACCGGGGCAGATGCAGGCTTTTGCAAGTTTGCAGACTGCAAAAAGGATATCGGCACGTGTGTTATATGCTAGATAAAGTAGGGTGCATACGGCTGAGCGAAACGGGAGGCGGGAATGTCTTTTCTCAATTATAGACTTGTCATGATCGGTGACAGGACGGTTATCTTTGGTGAAGACGTAATCGGGTGGGAAGGGAGTTTCGCGTTCAGGGAATTCGGAATCCGGGTCATAACGTTGGAGGGGCGTTTAAGACATAACGGTGTTGGTCTAGAGTGTAAGTGGAATCTTTGTGGCGGTGGATGCGCATTTGCAGGAACCATTGTGCAGGACCAAGGAATTTCACGTCAAAGCGGTTGCGGACGGAATCTTCGAAAGATTTCTCGATGGAATCATTGCTTCCAACATAAAGCATGTCATCGACAAAGAATAGGAGGCGAAGCCATTGGTTATGCTTATCATAGTAAACAAAATAGGATGGTTCTGCTTGGGATTGAATGAATCCTTGAGAGTATAGCCATTCAGAGAATTCAATGTTCCAATATTTGCCTGAGTAGACAAGGCCATAGATTCCTTTGTCAAGAAGAAGTGGGATTCCAAAGTATTTGGCATATTCTGGGAAGTGGTGGGCAAGGTAAAGTGGCAGGATCACAAAGTGACGTCCAATAACTTTGGCTTGAAGATAGGCTCCAATGAAGTCAGCACCTTTAAGGATGCGGCGGAAAGCACAGGTTTTGGATATGAGGAGCTTGACCCCTCTTGAAGATGCACAGGGTGACCATGTGTCTTCAAAAGGTTGAGGGATCTCAATTGGGATAGTGTTAGACTTCTTAACTTTATTGGTGTTCTCTTCTCTTTGCTTAAGTAGTTGCTGCTGGTACTTTGCTTTTGTTTTCTTAATTCTTCTCTTTTCCATGTCGCCGCGGGCAACAAGGCGGGCTTTGAGTTTGTCAAGTTTGCCAGATGCTGTTTGCTTTGCTTTGAGCACAAGTTTAACTGGGATAATCAATTCATCTGCATGGGGTTTCTGGCCAAGAATGAAGGTACCATGATCAATGAGGTTCTTGATTTCCATTTTGATTGCATGAAGCCAGGCAGAGCGGATGTCATCATCAAGTTTGAGGACAGCTTGAAAGGATTGGGGTTCTGGCAAGTATTTATCAACAGGATCATCATTTTCTGTAGATGTTTCAGCAGAGGCATCAAGGGCAAGCATAGCAGTGTGGATAGGGTCAATGGAAGGTGGTGATTCAGCACATTCTTGGAAGTAGAGTGTCATCTCTTTCTGAAGGGGTGTGTGTCTCTTCTGGTGATGAGTGAGATTTAGCAGTTGAGGTGCAGGTGGTGTTGGACCAGGTTGTAGATCATCATCATCAGTGTCATCATCATTATCAATAGTCTCAGTAGGAGGATGATTATCAACATTATTGCTGCTTATGTTTAGTGTTTTTGAAGGGTCATCAGTTGCTAGTTCTTCAATGAAGGAAGAAGGGTTGATTCCAAGGTTGGCAACAGATCCAGTTTGGTGAATGATGGTGGGTTCAGAATTCTCAACATTTTCAAGTCCATTAGGGTCCATGTGGGAGCGGATAGGGATGGCTCCAGCAAAGGGTTTGGAGTCAAAGCAAGGGCAGAGCTGAAATCTTCATCAAAATAAGCGTCACGGGTTGTGATAATTCGTTGAGGATGGTCTGGGGAGTAGACTAGCCAGCCAGCAGAGTTTTCAGGGAATCCAATAAAAGTTCCACGGGATGCGCGTTGGAGCTGTTGTTTATAAGTGATTAACTTGTTCCGAAAAGTCGGTTCATAACGTTTGAAATAGACTGGGCATCCAAATACGCGGAAGTTGGTGAGGCTGGGTTTTCGCCATAACTATAGTGGAAGGGGTTGTAGGATTTCCATCTTGATCAGTGACATTCTTTGCAGGGCAAGCATTGACAATTTGGACTGCATAGGCATGAGCATGGTGAAAGAAGGCACCTCCAAGTCTGGCAGTGTTGAGCAGAGTGTTTGCAATGTTGTGGACTTCTCTCCATTTGGCTTCACAAATTCCATTCATTTCTTGATGTTCAGGGGCTGCAGCTTCAACTTTGATTCCAAGATTGGTGCAAGTTGAGATGAATTTGGTAGAAGTAAATGCTGTTCCAGCATCAGTGCGGATAAAGCGGACAGATTGGGTGCGTCCAAGAAGTTCTGATTGTGTGAGCCAAGATTGCAGTGCAGTGAGAATGGATAAGGTGCTTTCAGTGGGTAGTCCAATCCAACCAGTTAGTTTGCCAGGGGTTGTCACAATGAAAAGGTAGGCAGAATAGTTAGTGTTAGTTGTCAGGCCAAAACGGAATGGGTTTCTCAGAAGGTCAAGGTGAAGTTGATGGAATGGTTCTGAACCTTGGCGGAGTGGGACTTTGCTTCTGGCGCGTTTTTGGCTGATTGAAATTCTGATTGGCCAAGTTTGAGTGTCAGTGGCTGGTGACAAAATGTGATCATTCCAAACATGGTGAAGGGATCCAGTCATAAGATTGCGGAAATTACGATGTGCAAGGCGACGGGATGTGATCTCAAGTGGCAAGGTTGCAGTGGGTTGGTCTGGGTTTGGATTGGTTGAAGTGTCCAAGTGTTGCTCAAAAGTGATGGCAGGTGGGTTTGGAGTGTCATCAGAAGTTGTGTTGGGTTGGGAAGTCATGGAAAAAGCTTGTTCAGAGGGTAGCTCTTGAAGAATGGTTGGCCATGTGTATGTTGAGTTGTTGGGAAAACGGATTGTGGTTGCTCTGTTCTGGATGATTACTGTGAAGTTTTGGGTGGCAGAAATGGCAGTCAGGGAAAGTAGACGGTGGCTAAGACCTTCAATGTAGTAAACATCAGCAAGACCAAGGATAGCTTTCTGTCCTTCTGTGGTTGTAAAGAAACAGTCAGTTGTGCCTTTGAAAGTGGATATCTTGGTGGTTCCATCAGCAAGGGAAACAGGTACATGGCAGGGTTCAACATCATGGAGATCACTGAAGACAGGAGTGTAGTGGCTTGTAGCACCACTGTCAGGGAGCCAATTATCAAGATCTGGCGGTCCAAAGCGCTGATATGCAGACATGGGGTCATCTGGGAAGTATTCAATTGCATCAGTGCTGGGAGGTGAGTGTGACATGGAGGGTACAAAATCATTGTCAGTCAGTGATGGGTTGATTTCCATTTGAGGCAAGTTGGTGTCAGGCCAGATTGTTGGTGGGCCATTGTTGAAGGCAGGGTTGTTGTTTAATGAGGCAAGGAAGGCTTGATGGTAATGAGTTGTTTCAGCATGAGGTGAAGATGAATCAGTGACAAAATAAGCTCTTTGATTTCTGGGAGCAGTGTTCTCATTATTGGTTGGTGACCTTGGGTTTCCTCCATTTCTGTTATTGTTGTTCTGAGGTCTGTTAGTTGCAGTTGGGCATTGTCTTGCATAGTGACCAGTTCTTCCACAATTGTTACAAACTATGTTGGTGGCATTATTGGGTGAAGGATTTGGCCGAAATGGGGTGGAATTGCTCTGCGGTCGACGTTGGTTGTTGGAGTTTGATGAAGTTGGTCGCAAGGGCGGTCGGTAGCCATGATTCGGTCTTGGTGGCGGAGCGTTGCGACGATTGTTTTGGTGATTGTTCGGACGGTTTGAATGCTGATTTTGGTTGCTTTGGGGTCTGATTGGTGGCCGATTGCTGCTGCTGTTTTGTTGGGTATAAGGTCGCAGAATTGAGCTGAGCGCTTGATGTTGTCGCGGGGTGAACTGTTTTTGGAAAGTCGGACGATGGGCAGGGCGATGGAATTGTTGACGGGCAGCATTGGCATGTTGGTTATAATTGCGTTGATTTTGTGATGGCAAAGTTAGGCCACGGGATTCGTCAATATTCAAAAGATGGCTTTCAAGTTCGGAGAAAGCGGGCAATTCTTCATCGTTAAGTTCGGCTCTGCGGAGGTCGGCATCAAAACGTTGGTAAGAGGCAGCATAAAAATGGTGATTACTTCCACCGCGAATGGCTCTTTTAATAAGATCTGCGTCTGTGTTGGGAATGCCGGCGTGGTAGCAATCGCGCGTCAAAACTCGGATGCGATTCAAATAGGAGGTTGCAACTTCATTGTGGCCTTGTTTAATAGAATAAAAGGCTTCTCTTGTGCGTTCAACATGATCTGGAGTAAGCGGAGCACAATGTCGGCGGAGAGTAAAGATTGCAGTTCTGGCATCTGGTGGGCCATCAATGATGTGTTTTTGGCAGGGATCACAGACATGTGTAAAAATGAGATTGTAAATTGCAGTGCCAATGAAGGGATGGGAGTAGGAAATCTGTTTGGGCCAAAGATCAAAGACTTGGCGTGTCCAGGGAGAGATGTTACAAACGATGCGGAGGTTATCCATGAAGGCATTGAATTGTCGGCGTCGGGCGACAAGATCGGTTGGGTATGATAGTTTCCGGAGATTGGCATTTTTGGCATATTTCAAAAGGGTTTTAGTTAAATCTTCAATGGGTGGATAAGTGAAGTCAGTTCTGGTTGAAGAAGTTAGTGCATCTGGGGATTGCAAAGGGATCTGAGGAGGGTCATCCTGTTGGTCTTCATTATCTTCATCATCAGTAAAGAATGTTTCATGAATTGGAGGATAGGCAAAAGTTGGATGTTTTGCAGGTTTGTCCTTTGCTGCAGGTTTGGATGGAGTGTCTGTCTTTGGTGAAGAGGATGTTTCAATTTGGGTGTCTGGTTGCACAGATTTTGGAGACAGAATTTGTGTTACAGTGCGTGAGAGACGTTTCAAAGGATTTTCGGCAGGTGTGTCAATTTCTTGAGCTTGGACGTCAGAAGATGGCTGATTTGCATCAATATTATGCGTTTCGTGTCGGGAAATGTCAGTTTCGGAAGAATTGTCAGAGGTATCTGGATCTGCAGTTTCTGGTTCAATTTCAGGGGGATTTTCTTCTTGAAGAGACGATCTACGGGTGCGGACAACCATAAGGGCTGTGTGTTCACAAAAAGATGATTCTTGTTTGTCCAATTGAAATCTTACTACATTACAATTACTGCTGTCCATTCTTGTAGCATTTACACCAATGTGTCTGTACAGGCAAGAAGGATCAGGTAAGTTGCAAGTAGTAACCTGGTTGTTAAAGAGACTAGTGTTCACACCAGACTCACCAGGGGGGTTGCTCAAGATATTGGGTTCAGAGGCTTTGATGAAAGGATATTCAGGATGATTGTGTTGTTGCCAATAATATGAAAAAGGATTGTGAGTGATCTGAGACAATGGGTTGCTGAGGGCATTCTCAAGGTGTGGGAGAGCCCAGGATCCATAAACATCGGTGGATCCACGTTTTGTAGTAATCACTTGGATGAGGCGAGTTGCAAGAGACAAGGGAATGGTTTTGGGATCATCAATGACATGATAAACAGGGTTTGGTTGGCGCCAAAGTTGGCTAGGATTGTTGGGGCAAGTCCAGGGATTGGCAGCATAACAGGTGTTCATTGGAATGCAGGCTTGGTCATTGAAAAGCTGTTGGACTGTTGTTGTTGTGTAAGGTTTGATGGTCCCATTGTGTTGGTGAAAAATGATTGGTTTGTTCTCCTTGTTGTAGATAAGAGGGAAAATGTGAGCACTTGGCAATGGAATAGGAAGCTCAGTTGGGGATCCTGGAGTGTAGGAAGGAGTTGACTGATGCTCTTGGGTGTTGCCTTGGTAGATAAGGACTTTGGTTGGCAAGGGTGTTTGAGGTAGGACACATTGAGGGTCAGTGACATTGATGTTTGAGACAACTCTGAACATGGTATATTCATGATCTGGCAGGAAATCAATGGAATGGTTGATGGTATCTGTCTTGATGGGGTCAAAGTTGGACTTAAGGGTTGCATAATCACAGTTTCCAATTGGGATGGTGAAGTTCTGAAGGTCATTGGAGGTGAGCGGACGGCAGATGACAAAGTTGACGGCAATAGCAGTGGCTTTTGAGTGCATGATTGATAACTGTTCAGGTGTAGGGGATGTGGCCATTGGGAAGGCTGAGCAATTGTGATTCATGAGTAGATCAGCAGGGGGAAGGGAACCAATGCAAATGTTTGAGGATTGCAAATGTAAGTCATCTCCAGTTGTGAGTTTGGAAGTCAAAGTTGCATGTTGGCGGAGTGTTGCTGAGATTAAGACACGGGCAACATGGGAAGCAGATGGAGATATTCCAGTTGTGGGTTCTCCAAAACCGTTGACAAGCGGTGAGTGAGTGAATGCAATGAGGGATGCAGAGTTCAAATGTGTAGGAGTTTGGATATGGGAAGTCCTGGTGCTGTCCAAAGTGATATCATAGGGACTGGGAGACAGTTGCTGATCTTGGAAGAATTTGATAATGAAGCGCGGGACATCTCTGAAGTTACTTCGGTTCGGGAAAAGTCGTAGAGCGGTCGCAAAAGTTGGGATATTGCGAATGATATCAGCAAGTTCAGGAGGTTGGTGAGGGCATGAAGATGTTTGTCCCTGAATATAAAGGTGGATGAGGTAAATCATTTTGAAGGCATAAAGGATGGATAGGGAGCATTCATGTCCAAAGGATCCAGGTTCATAGTCACTCAAAAGGGATACAAATAATGATGGGGTGCCATTGGTGAGTTGAGATCTGTGCTCAGAAGAAAGATTGTCCATGACCAAATTGGTAGTTCTGTTGAAAGTGTGTTGGATGCATTGAATGAATTCCTCTTGATTGGGGTCTTTGTCAGATCCAGCAATTAAAATGGGATAAAGGTTGCACATCAGGTGGCGAAGATGTTCGGTCATCAAGTCGCGAATGCATTGTTTGGTGACTGGATTTGACTGAATATAACGTAGGCAGAAGCTTGCAGCTGTGATACTTGAATCAACACATGTTGGAAGGTTGCACATGGTGATTGGCCCATTGATGTCATCTTGAAGAGTTGCATCAGCATAGAAAAGAAGTGAGGCATGTGGATTGGTTCTGGAATCCAAATCAGAATGGTGTTGCAAAAAGGGGACATGATGGATTGGGTCCAAGACATTATCTTCAGGGCAAGGGATGTGCAGTTTGTCAAGGCGGTATGGAAGCTCCAAAGTTTCATCATCATCAGATAGTTCAAGAAATGCTGTGATTCCAGTGGATGTGGAAAGGCAATCAAAGGTGCTGTCATTGCTGCTGCTCAAATTGGAAAACAAGGGACTGAAAAGTTCTGAATTGAGACTGATTGCTGGAGATGGTGGTGCATCAAGATTCCTAGGTCCAGAGGTGTTGAAGGTTTTCAAATAATTGACTGACATGATTGAGTTCTGTTTCTGCTTGAAGGAGTTGAAGGGGTCTCAGTTTCATCATCATCAATTGAAATGGTGAATGGGATTGCAGCATTGATAGGTGGCTTGACATAAAAGGGTTGGCAACATTGATGGGAGTTGCAAATTGCTTGGACTTGGTTGGGGTTGAGGCCTTGCTGGTCTTGGAATATTTTTCGTCATTTTACATTTTTGGTAGCTTTTCTGGTTGTCATCCTGTCCATGAGAGTTAGGGAATCCAAAGTTTTAACTGTGAAGGAATCTGGGATAAATGAGCTGGTGTCTGTGCTGTCATCATTGTCTGAGGAATCTGGGACTGAGTAGGAGAGTTTTGAATCATTGGGAGTGCATCAAGTTGTTTTGGAGATTCCTTTTGTCGCCGTTGCTTTGTTCTTCAACTTCAACGTCAGCGGCGGGAGCTTTTTGTGCTTTGGTGGGCGGCAGTCTGATCGCGAACGGAAAGGCATAATTGTTTGGGACACGGGCAGTAGATGGAGAAGACACTTGAAGCATTAACTACGTCACTATCGTCGTCGTCATCGTCATCCATATCGTCATCGCGATAAATGTTGGTCGTGGAGCGAGCTGGAACATCGTCAGACGCGTCAGTCATTTCGTCATCGTCCACGGGATCGCCGTTGTAATTAGGAACACGAGCATGGCCGTTAGGTTGGTCACGAATTGGACGTTGGTAATTAGGAGAGGGGACGTCAGAAGGCGGGGTTGGCGCGCGCGGACGGATAGGCGTGGGTAGGATTTCAAAACCGGTCGGACGCAAGATGACGTTTGCGTTATGGGGAAAAATATGGACGGACGGGCTGCCAAATGTCGCAGCTGCAGTACTGAAAGAGATCTGTACGATCGTCGTAGAAATGTCATTGGCAGTTCGGCGCGGGGGTCCAATGTGTCCCAAGTCCAGGACTCTTGGGAGCTGATGGTGCGAATCACCACGATCATGGTCGTGGTCGGAAATTGGGAATTGGGGGTCCGCAATGGGGTCGCTTTGAGCGGCGATATCTCCGGATTGGTCGCTCCGATTTTCGTAAGTGGGAGCTTGTTTTTGAGGTCTGGGAGCGCCTGAGGAGTTTCTAACTTTACTTTTTGTCGTGTGAAGGTCCGAACGCCCAACGAAATTGATTTGTTGACTTCCACATTCACGAACATATTGGCGGGTTTTATAACGGATCTCGGGCTGTTTTTGCGTCTGAAAACGCATCCTTTTCGCAGGGGAAGCATCGGGGAGGAGGCAGGGACGTCTGAGTCGTCGAATTGTCGCTTCCTGGTTGATTTTGGGCGGGTGGGAGCAGGAATCTTGCGGTCGTCGTCATCACGAACGCTGTAATCGTCATCATCGGCGACGTCGTCATCGTCGCTATCGTCATATAATTCGGTCTGGGGTTGGTGGCTGCGCGCAGGAGGGAAATGGTGAGTGCCCTGGATGTCTGGAATGTACTCCTGCTTGATTCTCACTGGTTTATGAATGGTAGAGCGCTCTGCAGTCGCGCTGTCGATGGCCTCGGCGTTGCTAGCCGCTTCATCGTTGTCGTCGTCGTCGGTTTTGGTGGCCCTGAATGTTTTGTTGCGCCCAATAGGAGTTGTAAGGATGCCCTGGATGTATGGATGAGTCGTTGGATGGTTTCTGGTGGCGCGGGAAGACTTGTTGTTGCGCTCGGAGTTGGCGCGTTCGATGGCCTCGGCAATGACGGCCGCTTCATCGGTGTTAGTTTCGTAGGTAATTGCAGCTTTAGTAGTAGGAAGCTTCTTCTTTTTCATTGTAGTGTTAGTAAGGCCCAATTTGGCTCTCTTAGAGCGAGTTAGATAGAGGGTGGGATGGGTGGGCGTAGCGGCAGGAATGTTGACATCTGCGCTCATGACGACTGGAGGCTCCGGTTCGGAGGCAAGAAAGGGGGACGAGTCCTTCTTCTTCGACTTCTTGTCGGCTTTCGTAAGGTTGAAGCAAATGGTGGGCATGGTGGGTGGGGGTGAAATGCTGCTGGAGGGGCTGGGGCTGTTGTTAACTAAGTTCTTAATAAATTGTGTGCACTTTGAATCTGGGGGAGCTCTGTTAAAAAATTCTGTTATTTTCAGTTGCTTCAGATCTGACAGTTTAGATGGAAGCATAACTGAATTCCTGAGCCTAACTAACCTGAAGGTATCAGAGTTAAAAAGGGCAGAGGACGCCTGCCTAAGTCGGTTGATTCTAGGCGAGTGAACCATGATAGATTCTGCGTGCGAGCGCGGAGTGGAGGCCAGACCATGGTTAAATCGGGCGCACGCCAGACCGGGGTCGCAGGCAGGTGGTGACGTCACGGTGACGGTATCGGTCGCTACAGTACGAACGTTGGCCGGTGCTACGGTTTCAGGACTACTGGATGCTACGCTAGCGGCAGAGGAAGCGGAGTGCTAGTAGCAAACGCGACGGTATACGCGTGGGAGTCTACTGGACGGGTATACTGAGCTACGGTATGACTAGGCGTAACTACAGTACATGTAGACGTAGACACAGTGCTAGTAGGCGAAGCAACTGTGCTAGTATCTGTAGGTACGATGCAAGTAGATGGTACTACGTTGCGCGTAGGTGACACTACAGTATGTGGACGTGGGTGGAGTCCTACGGTGACGTCGGTAGCCAAGTGGGTACTAGTACACTGGCTATCGCTACAGGGGGTCCGAACCGTGACGACGGCGGGTAAAATGTCGTCATGGTCGGTTACGCTGCTACGAAAATTGTACATTGTTAAAAATCGGGGGCCGGCTAAATATATTTACAGTTGTTGACAAATTGTGAGAAATTGTTGATCATCAAATGATGATCAACTTCTTTTGATGAGTGTTCTCCAGGAACACTCAGGATCATAAAAGAAACGACGTACGTCTGAAGAGTGTACGTCTGAGAATGTGTACGTCTGAAGAGAGCGTGCGAGGCCGAGCGTTGGGCGAGAAAATGGTCGTTTATGCAATGAACGACATGAATTTGATCGTTGCAATTTTGGAGTGGGATATGATTCCCGTACGACAGTAACGGTACGACGTATACTGTTTACTAGCCTAATGTGAAGTGTCCTTACTGAATAGTGTAGATAGTAAAAATACGTAGGAGCGGTACTAAAAGTCTGTCAAGTACTCACAGTTTTGCTTCCGGAGTGCCGGCAGTTAGTTATACATTTATATACATATCGTATATATATATATCAAGGTTTAGACATGGCTGCAGGCTGGCTGCAGTCTTTGAGGTCATGGTGTCACGGACAAAATGAGGATATCTATGATATATAGAGTCCAACACCACAGCTCGATATTCATACCTACAGCATACGTCGCGCGACGTACGGCTAATGGACGATCACTGGACCATTGCACTCAAGATGCCGGCAGATTCGACCACTTCACACTTCTCAGTCCACTGTGCTCTGTGCTCCATATCACGCGTGTGCGCATTGCAAGGAAGTCGATCAGCTGTGTCGAGGTGTCGAGTTTGTGTGTCCCTTGTGTCCATACCTGTACGCAGTAGAAGGGTTTCCAAGTTAGGATCAAAAGTTTGCTACAGAGCACAGTTGACCAGCAAGCTGCCACTTACCACACGCTAACTGTCGTCGCGTCTTTGCTGCAAGTCCCCTGTAGCGCTACAGGACATCGGGCACAGAACACTGGACACTCAGCCATATTGGTTGAGCAATTCATCATCAACGAACGATCAACGATCACGAGTTGCTGGTGATCCATATCGCTGTTGAGATTAGAGACGGGAGTATACAGATCGAGTCACTTGTCACTAGTTGCTGGCCTCTGGAGTCCGGAGCCTCTGTATCTTGAGCAAGATTTTGCAAAATATCGACAACAACAATCGCGATCACGAGATCCAAAGTTTGAGATCTAGTTCCAATCCAGGGTCAAGCAGTAACACTACAACAGCCTTGCAAATCGAACATCCTCACTACGCATCCGCACTCTCCAGATTCCTTGCCTACACAAGCGATATATTCAGCAATCTACAACAACAAGTCGTCAACATGGGTTGTTTTTTCCAGTCGCGAAATCTACATTCCTGACAATGATGGCGATGAAGAAGCCTATCACAGTCGATTCCTCGAAGATCGAATTTTGGGCGAGGGCGAATTTGGCATTGTCAAGATGGTCATTGACATGAAGGCCAATGGTGGTGAGGGTGAACCCGTCGCGTGCAAAATGTTGCGCAAGGGCGTCATCTTCAAGGACAATACGCTGTACGCACCCCTCAAGCCGCAGGCATTCAAGAGTGAATGTGCCATCCTGCGAACTCTGGCGGGACAACACTACTGCTTGAAATTGATTGGCATTTATGAAACGCCAAAACTCGTTTATGTCGTTACAGAACTGTGTTCGGGTGGTGAAATGATGGAGTACGTTTCGAAACAAGAGCATCTTCGAACCGAAGATGTTTCTCGCATTGTCTTTCAACTCCTGTCGGCCGTCAATCACTGCGCCAAACACAATATCATTCACAGGGATATTAAACCTGAAAATACCATGTTCCGTGATGCCACACCCGGTGCTGAATTGCGTTTGATTGACTTTGGAAGTGGCTGCATTGACGTCACAACGCCGGCACCAGAAGACCGACACACGACCTTTTGTGGGACCCCATTTTACATTTCACCTGAAATGTTTCAACACACGTACACCACCAAGACGGATGTTTGGAGTTGTGGTGTTACCCTATATGTACTTGTTGCAGGATATCCAGCAGAGAATTTGCAAAAGGCATTTAACATATTACAAACGAATAAGGGTCGAGATTTGAGATCATTGGCTGGAATGCCAGATGATATGCCTGATTCCTTTTTGGAACTGTTGGATGAGATGCTTCGTTACAGACACAAGGCCCGCAAGACAGCTGGAGAGCTGCTGCAGCACGAATTTGCACAATTCCACAAGACCCATGCCGAAGAGGGTCTATCCATTGACGACATTGTGGCAGCAGCTGCCGAATTGCCATCTCCTGCCACATTTGGAACCCAAGAGGACACGACAGAGAGGCGAGGCCGGCCGTTGTTATCCATCTCCTTGACTGGATCAATTGTTCGACATCATGTCTTTTTGAATTATCAACAGTTTGAACGCTCCGTCACAACATTACTGGCGACGTTGCTCAGCAAAACTGATTTGGATGCGTTATTGCAAAAGATTGATTTGGACGTTGCACATAACAAAACGAACAACGGGAGTAACAGGAAGAACGGTGATGCGCAAGGAAACGCAGCCAACGTGCCAAAAAAGCTTCAAGTTATCGCAATCAGTCGACTGAAGGAGTTGCTTAGGAGACGAAGCAGGACGAATGGTAGTTTGCGCCATGAGTCTAATTGCCTAACTTTGTGCAAATTCAAATTCCTAACACTTACATACCTTCCACTCTTTTTGGTCATCAGCTTGATAAAGATGGACAGCTTGCCTGATGCTTCGGTGTATGAAAAATTTGCGTATCACGTCGCCCTGTTGAAACAATTTGCTGTGGATGTGGAGGCTGGCATAGCTGGCAGCCAGCGGTTACAAAAGCGCTCCAGTAGTTATGTGCCGTCGCCGAGCTCAGTTCATGGCAGTACCATTTTTGCTAGTTTTCGAAAAGACAAGAAAACTAACCCGCCGCTTCGGCGGGCAATTAGTTCGGATGGTTTGAACCGAATGAACTTTGAGGGCTCGGCTCCGTTGCTTTAGATGATCCAAGTCGCATGTGAGTGGATGGCTCTATCTTCGAGTTCCCACACCGATTGGTTCGTCACTTTCTCGGATGCTTCCCGAAATGAAGCTCATGACGAAATTGGAGTGTCTACCTGGAATGTCGTGCGTTTACGAGTCGTACCTTTGGTTACTGGAGGATCCCAATCGTGCATTCCGAGTCCGCCTTTTGTTGGTGTTTACAGGTCTGTTTGGGTGTGTTCTGGTTCTTGAAAACCCGTGTGTGGTTGCTCTTCTTATTTGTTGGAGCAATGATGTTGGTCATAGATATCTTGCAGCTGTTCCTTGTTCCATAATTTACATTTGAGATGGTGAGATCAGGGCGCGAGAGCGAGGGTGTAGTTGTATTCCCTATTGTGTATTTATCTATGCTTGTGATAATGTTTAGTACATCATCTACACAATGAGACGTTTTAATTCGGAACTGTTCGTCGCAAACAATTAATGCAAACACGCGACGGGCATCGAAGTTCTGTGTACAGGAGACTGCCGACCAAATGGTCTGGTCGCCAGGGCGCGGACCAGTTGTTGATGGATGGGCAATTTGGGAAACCTGTTGCGATTCGGCATCAAATGTCCATCTCCCAACCTGCGAAAAGGCTCCATTCACAACGTCGGGCGAAAGTTGTGCAACACAGAGTGTTGGCGTCCTTGTTTATAGGAGGCATCAAGTATGAGTGAGTTCCCAGACCGTGTCGTTATGAATTTGGACTATCGGTAGCCGAAACGAACAACACAAGACGAATTTGGAATACCCCCTTTGTGGAAGGCGCCGACTTTCGCGTATGGCGCGGTGAGTGTTGACGACAGGATATAGTACAATTCGTTCGCACCGCCTTTGTAGGCATCGACCATCCACCCGTCAAGGGCTCGGTTACAGCACAACTCTTCACGAAAAGTGCCGCAATAGTTTCGAAGGGGGTGCGATTACGCTTGCCTCCATCATTTCCAGTTGCCGCACGGGAACATAAAGAATGCAAGACTCCGTCAATATTTCAGCAATTTTGAAGTGTGAGTTGATCCACACAGACGACCTGCTGCTGCTGTAACAAAGGACGATAAAATGACCTCACCACCACTTCTCATAAACAAGTCCATCCTCAGAGACACCGTGCTGCTGTAGAGTTGAAATAGCCTCATCTTGCATCCCAGGTGGACCACAGATATAGTAAATAACATCGTCCTTCCTTTCTGTTGACGTGAGAAAATGAGTCATACCCCTTCCCAATTGATAGTGAACGTTGGATTCCGAGCCTGGCGAGGTCCATCCCGACGATTGTGTCAACGTCAAAATCAGTGCATCATCTGGTCGTAATAGTTGTGTCAGATCATGGAAAAAGACAAGTTCGTCTTGAGTCGATGTCGAATAAAAGAATTCCGCCGGCGGTCGTTGTTCCGCCACATGGTGTCGATACAATCCCAACATTGGCGATATCCCAATCCCGCCGGCAATAAACACAGCACGTGCCCCCCGCACCTCGTGGCGATAGCAGACATGTTCCTCCGACTTGCACTAAAATTTCATCTCCAGCTTTTGATTCGTTTGTTACCCAACGAGCAGGAGGATGATTCGATTCCTTGACGGCAATCTGAATCACCTCTCGATGGTCAGGTCCAGAAGCAATGGAAAAGCCACCAATCCATGAAGCAGAGGGAGTTGTGAAATCGAGCCATTGACCTGGTTGGTATTTAAGATGAGGAATGGAAAGATCCAACAGTGTGACCGTCCGTGACGCCGCTCGTTTCGCTAGAATGCGGCCGGGCAGATACGTCATTGTGATAAAATGCTGCTGATGGTTGAGGCTTCACATCACTACGGTACCCCTTCTTCATCATACTGGTACCAACATGAATACACGGTCTATAGAGTCTACTATCTACTGTCTATGACACGATGACATACAAGGTTCAAAGGTACGCTATGAACTATGATCTATGATATATTAGGTACTCCAGTGCTCCATACTCCAGTACTATACTCTAAACTCAGAGTAGCAGTATTGTACATCACACATCATACATGTTACATGTGGCAATGAGCAATGCGAGTATTGAATACTACAGTACGACGGTAACGGCACGGCGATCAATCTGTTGAATGACAGACATTCACATCTGGAATAACCTTAAACCTTAACCCTTAACACACTACACAACCTGGTATGTCTACCAGGGACATCCGGAATTCCTTCTTACACCCGAAACGATACTCCGTTTTAGAGTTACATGGACTAGATATATTCGGTTATACAACCGTTATAGTGTAAACGTCATTAAGTATGGCTGGCGTCACTCAATGCATGCGAGCCGGTCAGCCGACAATGTTGATGTCATTCGTAAGAAGAAATTGTATCCAGGAAAATTCCATGAGAAGAATTTGTCAATTTTGTTGTTTGCAAAAATGGTCTGAAGTACACGGACATTTGTTGTTCACGAAAAGCACAAGAAACCGAAAACTAGCGTGGATGGTACGTAGCGCTGCCTCTACGAAAGCCATTTACCATCCACACATACCATGCGAGTCCCGTTTCACTTTGAACAGACCGTTGGGCTCAGATCCGGTACTGGGGTTAAATAGGGAAAATTTGTATCGTATTTACACCAGCCCGGACCTCTCTAGCTAGTATGAAGTATGAACAAATACAGCCATGTGGACAGAACGCACCACAACAGTAAACTGTCGCATTCACACAAAAATCTTCTACGAGAAGGAATTCCGGAGAAGACGTTTCCTGGAAGAAGAAATCATGGGTTGGTGAGTTGCAGATAAGACACTAAGCCAATGCAACAGTAGACGAGTAAGCTACTCCCTTCTATTGCAGTACCCAAGTGTCTATCTAACATTCGTCGTTACGTAAATGACATACTGACGGCCCTAGGACATTCGACCGCAGCGCGGTCGAGGGCAAACAACTTGTTCCCTGATGGAAATCACTCACTTGTTTTGCAAATGAGCGATTTGAATACATCGGTGATGCGATATCAGCCGATGTACTTTTTTTGCTAATTTGATCACGACAATGAAGCGACACTACGCGTGTTGCTTACTATCTCTGATCTGCTTATGTTTGGAGCTCAAATGAGCCCAACATTTATTTTGCAAACCATTGTGTCTATCAAAATCTGACCAATGGCGCGCTCCAGTTGTAAACAACAGTCGATGACTACTGCGACGCAGTAATCGTCTGACTAATGATGCTTCGTTATCTTTCGATACGGCATTATAACAAAATTATACCTGCATGGTACCCTTTTAATCACGGGCCCATCAGTTTTTCAGCAAACCATTGTGCTCATCAACATTTAGCCAATGGCGCGCACATGACCGGTCAATGATCCCTGCCGAGCGGCAACTCATTTGACACTTAATGTACGAGATCATGCGATCTAAACATCATCACTATGAACAAAACGACACAAAGGCCAAGTGAAAACAGGTAAACTCACGACACTTGCCGACCCCCAAAAACCATATTCACAATCATGACAACAAAAGTAAAAATAAAATAAAAATACTAATTCGGCAAGCATAAATTCAAACCCTTAATCATCTCGCGTGCGAGGAACGTCATTTAAATAAAAACATCATCCATTCATTTGTAATGATAATGCTTGTATAGTTACGAAGCAGACAGCACAATATATTCATGCAACCCATCGTGAAACGTAACCCCGCATTCGAGAATTTCGTAATTTACTCAGCAAGACTAAAAACTCGATTACTCTCTGTACTCTTTCCGGACTTTACAGCCCCATAAAAGCTCAAACCAAATTTATCAGGCAGTCGGTCATAAAACCCGAACGATGAAAAAATTGGTCTGTAACTGGCATTAATTTCACAGTATGACCGGTCTTTAGACCAGCCCGGCATTCATAGCCCGGTCTTTACCAACTGCTCAAACTTCGTTCACACTTTTGCCTCGAATCACATTTCTAATTTACATGGCGTCAGGTGGCAAAAATTTATTTACCATCTGGTTATTCTTTAAGTACCCTTCCACTAGCGTCCGGAAAATACAACCATACCCACTTGTCAAGACCACATACATTTGGTTTAATTAGACAACCCCAATCAAATAGTATCCGATCACCATGACTTTTTAGAAAATCCTACGGGCAGTCTTTTATCGACCATGTCAACAAACAAGTGTTACTCAAAATGATATGAAGGGGGCATGAACCAATATGTCATGGTACAAACGTACCAATCCACCAACTTCCAAGTGTTACTCACCTTCAAAAAGCAAATCCCTAAAAGCTCACAATCCGTCGAATTTGTCGATAAGCTTTCAGTCAAACCAAACACCAGAACCATGAACTTCGCTCCCGCCACTCGTGAACTCTCGTTCCGCGACCGTGCACTCCATGCCGCAACTATTGCTAAACTATCCAGCTTCGCAGATGCGTATGAACCCAATCCTACCCACGTCACCCAAGTCAACGCCACATTCGCGAAGACGTGCTCTCCGCTAACTCGTTTCGCTACCTTGTGCGATACCAACGTTGTGAAGCAACTCGCATTCGTCATGCCAAACTTCTACATGCAAGTCATGTCATGCCCCTTTCCAGCTCAAGGTCGAAACAATGAGGAAGTATTCGCCGGCAGCCTAGGGGATTCGATGGAAGTCTTTTGCCCTGTCACCATCAGGATGAAAGATGTGCGAGGCGACCTCTTCAGCATTTGCGAAACTCGCGCAGAAGCAAATTCGCTCAACCTCCCAACATCGGAATCAAACCCACTCGAAGAGGCCCCGCCTAACGAAGACGAATTTGTCGAAGTCGAAGTTGCGGGACCCGATCGTATTGGAATCGACCTCAACGTTGCGACAAAGGAACCATGCTTTGTAGCAATCCCAAAGTCATCCCTGTTGCGGGGAGAAGGATTACTCGAATTCAAAGAGTCCCTCATCACCACCCAAGCAATGCCATCCGTCCTCCCGGGAAGTATGCAAGCAGTCTGGTACGAAGCCATGCGATATGGTATCCGCAAGCTTGACAATTTATCCTTGCAAGCAAAGGATGTCCTTTCCGTTACGAAAACCTTGGGAAAGTCGAGTTTGAAACTACGAATCGCGCCCCAGTATCACGATTCACTACCATCGTAACGTACTTAACACCAGAGGACCCGCTGTACCATGAAGTCATCAAACGAGTCCTTGGAGAAAAGGAGAAAGCAATGCTAACTTTTGGCGCAAAGATATTGGAGTCAACACCACTCGAGCCAGCACCTGCTACAACCAGCGGGTACAACAAGTACAGCTGGGATGACGGCATCGATACCATCCCCAGCAGACTCGGGCATTTCAGCGTTACTCGATGGGTTGGCAAAAGCCATATCTGACACATCATCCAAAACACTGACCGGGACCGAACGAGACAAAGCATCTGAAGCGGAAGATGCAAAACGATTCTACAGCATACTTTTTGGCTCGGTTCACCAAACTATCCAAGAAGACGGAACGTATATACCAACGTTCGCTCAGGCAACCATCCACCCTCTGTTCATGCCAGTGTTGACAGCAAACAAAAATTCGAAAGCGACAAGAGCAATGCAGGAAGCTGTCGAGTCCATGGCAGCCGAACTGAGCCTCCAAGACGGATGCTTCGCTTCATCGAGCAATCTCGTTCCAAAAATGTTCGACCAACCCCTCACTGCAGCAATCCGTACAGGCCAATGGGAGAACCAACACACAGTACTAAACCCCGATGGTATAAAAACCAACTTCGGCTTGCACCATCTGGCTCCACCCCGAACCAACAGTGCCACCTATATCACTCGTCAGCAAGGTGAGCTGCAGCTAACCCAACAAGAACAAGTTGAAGAAGACCAGAGTCGGTACAACGCAAAAGCAACCGATCTCTATCATTTCGGATACATGGGAACCATTTTCGAGATCCAGGAAATGGTTGGTAATTTGTTTGGATTGATGTGTACTATCATCGAATTCGAGGAAGCGAATCCACCCCTCATTTGGACAGAGGTCGCAAAATTCATGAAGATCTTGCGAACCAACGACGGCCGTCGATTCGCAGCTCGTCATCGTAACATCCCCGAGGTGATGTTTAACGTCGGTCAGGAAATCCAATCAATCATTGTGGGATACGTCTCCGAAGCAAGGAAAACTAATTACAAAGCGGCCATCAAAGCAGGTAACGACATTTCCCCGCTCATCTTTGATATTGCACAACAGCAAGCAGCGGAACTGCGCAGCCGTTTCACCCTGCAGTCTTGGCTGCGAATGCGGCCACTACAAAGACGTATCAGCAATCTTCAAACTCTTTCAGCCAGAGCCGTCAAGGAAGAACTGAATAGGAGAAAGAGAGAAGCAACGAACGAAGCGAACGGGAACGCCACAGCTCGAAACCGCCCATTCTCATCCAGCGGCAACCGCCCGACGGGCTCCCCGAACCAACACGCAAGCACGGTCACGCCTAACGGCAGCCCAGCATCGGGACCAATCCCCAATCTGCCAGGAAAAACAGTGTTTGTGCACGCAAGCCCCGCGCCACAGAAGTTACCCCACCCGGGTGCGATCTTTCCTCACCCGACTCGAGAAAACAAGTTTACCATCCTCTGTTGCCGAAGCGCTTATGATGGTCGTACTTGCACGATTCCAACTTGCGCCTTTACCATTTTCCAAAACAATTGAATCAAGTCCCCCGCGACTTGAAAACCAAACTGAAAGAATGGGTAACCAACCACAACTTGGTTACATGGCATGCGGATGTAGCCAATTGGGCGAACCCACCAGGTAACGTTTCGTCTACGAGATCGACTTCATCCGCGTCGAACCAGTAAAATCTAACCGATGTCATACACATTAGTCCCAGTGTTTTACCCAAATTTACAGCTCCAAATCCCTAAGAAGGCATTCCATTATTCATTGCCTGCAATCCGCGCCGTAGAGATAATATCGGAAAGGCAAGAACGATCAATGTCGCCAAGCATCCAGAATCTTATCGACCAAGCAAAAGGAATCGAATTATGTGTACCATCCAATGCATCGGAAAACAATACCAGCACCACGATCAGCGACATGACCGGGAGTACGGAATTAGAGGAAGCAATACCGTCGACATCGGAATACTTAAGCCGCATGGCAAACCCAACCGCGACCCAGGACATTTCCATCGTAACCTCGCCCACATTATCAGACGACAATTGGAAAAAAGGAAAACTCACGTCAAAGCGGTTGGACAAGTTTGCTCAGATCGTCCTACCATCCAAGGTTCAAATTCAACTGGCGCAACCCTTTGGTAAGGACTCGTTAAGCCAGGCCTTTTATGCTCAAAAATGTTTTCGCCACGTATTGTTACCTGTTTTGAAAAGCGGTTTCTTGTCTTGTCGTTCGAGGAAAAACCTCGAGAAAGCATCGCGTCGTACTCGCCAACTCCAAATGCTGCGAAAACATTACGCGCATGTCGATTTCTTACCATTGCAAGGGTTCCAACTTGATTGGGAAGAAACGACAACCATTCGAAACGACTGGAAAGAAATGACGTCGGCGTGCCTTCTCCATTTTGATGGGGACGTCGCAACAATGGTTCGATGGATAGGAGGACCGCACGTCAATGCCCACCTGGACGTTCCGTCGATCCTGGAAAAGCTTAAAAAGATCGTCGACCCAGACATTCACTCTGACCTCAGCCGTATCCTCCTGTTGGGAGCACCATCCGAATGCAAGGCATCAGCCACAGAAGAAAACTTCCAAGCATTTCTGAATTACGGAAATCACGATTCGGTCACCAACAACCAAGAAGTCTATGCATCGACAATCGTCAAGCAAAGCAAACGAGGATTAACCCTCATCATGGACCCAAGACTGGTCCATTTTGCACTGAACGCGCATCTATCACCTCAAGGGTTGGTAGACGTCATCCACCACCGCCGGAAACCTCGACCATTGTCGGACAGCAGTTTTCGACCCTGGCCGGGAGCAATGGCCATTAACGATTGGACCAACAAAAAGAACGAGCCAAAGCTTTATTTCGCAAGCTCATTCATGAATTTCTGTAAATGGCAATGGAACTTAGCCATTACTTACCCATCACGATCGTCACACAGGCGACGATGATGTTCAATGTGCATTTCCGCGACTCAAATACAACCCCCAGTTGGTGGCAATGCACAGTTCGATATCCAACAATACCCTGAGTATGAACACGGGCCTCACCTTTGGGGACAATACAAGCCCCTCAAACTGGGAACCAATTGCAAGAGCACGGCAACAATTAGCGCAACATTTTTGGCTCAACCAACCAGAAATGGTATTGGAAAAAGCAAAGTCGTTTCTGCCACCGTTCCAATTTGCTCCGCCGGCAACCGAAGCAGAAAAAACCGCATTCGCAGTGGCAATCCCCGATTCGTTGAATACTGGCGTCGTCGACGCCAATGGGATTCGACGGCCGCCGACGTACGATCATCATGTCGATGACAATATGTATGGCGATATAACCGAATTAATGCCACTCGCGGCATCGGCGAGTGTCATTGCCTTGTATGAGATATTGGGATACCCTGACGGTAGAATACCTGACCCTATCTCATGGGACAAGTTTGAATCCGTCCATGGCCACATACGACGCGTGGTGGGATGGGAATTTAACACTCGAACCTTAACGTTCGCCCTCCCAGACGACAAACGTAACGCGCTACTGATCACGCTCCGAGAATGGTGCACCAAAACATCGTGTACCCTCATCGAAGCCGCTGAACTTCATGGAACACTTGCAGACATCTCACGTGCCAATAGAAAAGGGCGAGCCATGTTCTTCGGTTTCCAAAATGCCATGAGACGAACCATTAAGCAACGATATCACCAAGTGAATGGGTTTTACTCGCGACAAAACAAACGCCAGTATCTGTCAGCACAGTTACCGAAGCACTTGCACCACCGAATGGATTCTTTGATCGCTCGCGACATTGCCGCCCTTATTTGGAAAACAAAAACAATTATCAACCTGCCAGAACCCGTCCTGTTTGAAATCCGAAATATCACAGAACTGCTCGCAGAAAAGGAGCGACCATGGTCGATAAGTATTGGCCATGTCATCCACGTGACGCTCAATTCACCAGCCTGGGGGATGCCTGCGGAATCGGGGGAGGAGCGTTCTGCCACGAACTCCAATATTGGTTCGATGTTGTGTGGTCCGACCATACCCGCCAACAATTTGACAGCGGCAAAATCCACATCAACATCCTGGAATTCGTTGTCGTCTTGCTGCAATTAGCAGCCGCCATTACTCGTGACGAAAATGCTTATCAAGTCGAGGGAAATGGTATCCGGCCACTCCAAAAACTCCTTATCCGATCCGACAACTCGCCCTCTTGTAATTGGGCGCATAAAGTATCGGCAAAATCGGAACGGGGACAGTTATTTGTCAGCATTTATGCTGACCTCATCGAACGAACCGAACTCTCAGTCGATTGCAATCATGTTGCCGGAGTAGACAACGACCTCGCCGATTTTTATCGCGTCCCCCAAGAACATATTACTCACCATGCGTTGCAAACAGATATTTCAAAAGGAGCCGAGGTTGCGGTCTTACAGCTTTTTCCGCCCCAGTCCAGAACTCTTATCATGCCTGGTGTCCAGGCTGTCCACCGTACATTGGCAAGCAAGCCCGCCTCTCCCAAAGTCGCTCGGACAATTCGAAACCGTCGACTCCACTACTTCGTATTCTGTTTCGATATGAAACTCGACGACGATTGGCTCCTCGAAAACCAGTCGCAAGAGCGAGCTAATTTCCAATTGGCAATGTACGCAACGCATTTGGCAACAGGATCATCTCTCCACTGTCGAGCAATCAAGGCTAGCACAATCGCGAGTTACTTACATGACATCGCAACCTTTCTGGGGCGGTTTCGGCCGATTGATCCGCGATTTATATCCGCAGCAGACGCAGCGCTCGCGCCCGTGATCGCCAAGGTTATTGCCGAACAACGACGCTGGGAAATGGTCCCAAATCGACGTGAACCATTTACAGTCGAAATGCATCTCGCCATCGCCAACCTTTCAAGTTCCCAAAAGGATGATTGTTGTCTGACTGCCGCCATGGCAAACTGGACGTTATGCAATCTCTATGCAGGATGTCGTGGTATCGAGTGGGCACAAACCCAGCTCATCCACCGACCCCTCAACACATTTCACAAAAATCGATTCAAAAATGCATATGCATTCACTTTGAATGATGTCTTGTGTTTCACCATAACTTCCTCTCCTCTAACCTTCGCGCAAGCTCTTGCAACCCCATCACGGGTCGAAAAAATCAAGCTGCGATTCGAAGAACAAAAAAATGGTGAGAATGGCGAGTGGAAATTGTTCACGCGTAACAACAGCAACACGAACCTATGTTTCGTATCGAATTTTTTACAAATTCTTGCACGCCACAAGAGACTGGCGAATTCCTCCCCCACTCAGCCTCTGAGCGTGTACCGCGGAGAGGATGGCGTCGCATACAATATCACAACTGTCGATATTGATGCAACTCTCCGCGCCGCCGCCGCTAAAGTATACCAACTCGACCCTATTGCGCATCGCGCAACCCTTCAATTGTGGTCTTCCCATTCGCTACGCGTCGGCGCGTGTACCCTATTATATTCAAAAGGGTTTAGTGAGATGGAGATCAAGTATCTGTTGCGATGGAAAAGTAACGCTTTTATGACTTACCTGCGCAATTTGGCCGTCACCTCCCGCCGACAAAACGACGCGGTGAACGACACAAGCGAAATACCTAATTTTGTGTAATGCGATTTACCCTTTCGAACAGCGTTCGCATGTGTATTAGCATTCCCGAGCAAGCAGAGCCACATCGGTGCCCACACCATGTGTTGTAATTAGCCCGAGCACATTCCTCTCGCCTGCATGCCTCGAGGTCCAGCGTTAGTATACGCTAAATTATCAAATTGCGCTGCGAACATAACGCATATGAAAACGTATGCCAATAAGATATAACGCATGCCCGGTACGCATCAAGCAACGCAGACGAGCAGGCAAACGCAGTCGCGCATCAGGCGTCATCCTGCTCGAGTATGCCAGTACCGTCGCACGAGATCGTTTCATATGTCTGTCTTGTTGTCTTACTCAAACGAGTTTTAGCAACCCAACTGTTTCTACCATTTCAGCCGCTTGTTACGTTGTCGTGCTAAACGCAATTATAACAACCCGACTGAAACACAGAAAATTTCTTTTTCTTTTTCCGGCTGTCTGCCGCCGCACGATATGGCCCCCAACCCTGCTACACTGCGTATAACAGCGTCAGCGACGACACGGGCAGGCCAGTGCTTTAGTGAACCATCCGGGAATCCGTTGGACTCCTCGGATACTCTAAAATCGTCATAGTCACTACGTTTTTTGCCCACTATGCTACTGTCACTACGTCATACTCGTAGAAGTACACATACGACAGTACCATGAATGCTCCATACGTAGTTGCTATGTGGTTACACTATTGCACAGCCATACCGTTCGACAGTGCAGTACAGCTGAGGCGACTTCTGGGAATCCATAGGATTCTTGCAGATAAGACACTAAGCCAATGCAACAGTAGACGAGTAAGCTACTCCCTTCTATTGCAGTACCCAAGTGTCTATCTAACATTCGTCGTTACGTAAATGACATACTGACGGCCCTAGGACATTCGACCGCAGCGCGGTCGAGGGCAAACAACTTGTTCCCTGATGGAAATCACTCACTTGTTTTGCAAATGAGCGATTTGAATACATCGGTGATGCGATATCAGCCGATGTACTTTTTTTGCTAACCCACCCGCCGTCCCCAACAGCCTCAGGCCAGTGCTTTAGTGAACCATCCGGGAATCCGTTGGACTCCTCGGATACTCTAAAATCGTCATAGTCACTACGTTTTTTGCCCACTATGCTACTGTCACTACGTCATACTCGTAGAAGTACACATACGACAGTACCATGAATGCTCCATACGTAGTTGCTATGTGGTTACACTATTGCACAGCCATACCGTTCGACAGTGCAGTACAGCTGAGGCGACTTCTGGGAATCCATAGGATTCTTGCAGATAAGACACTAAGCCAATGCAACAGTAGACGAGTAAGCTACTCCCTTCTATTGCAGTACCCAAGTGTCTATCTAACATTCGTCGTTACGTAAATGACATATTGACGGCCCTAGGACATTCGACCGCAGCGCGGTCGAGGGCAAACAACTTGTTCCCTGATGGAAATCGCTCACTTGTTTTGCAAATGAGCGATTTGAATACATCGGTGATGCGATATCAGCCGATGTACATTTTTTTGCTAACCCACCCGCCGTCCCCAACAGCCTCAGGCCAGTGCTTTAGTGAACCATCGTCCGGGAATCCGTTGGACTCCTCGGATACTCTAAAATCGTCATAGTCACTACGTTTTTTGCCCACTATGCTACTGTCACTACGTCATACTCGTAGAAGTACACATACGACAGTACCATGAATGCTCCATACGTAGTTGCTATGTGGTTACACTATTGCACAGCCATACCGTTCGACAGTGCAGTACAGCTGAGGCGACTTCTGGGAATCCATAGGATTCAAGATTTTGTCAATTTTGTTTTCTAGGAATTTCCATGAGAAGAATGCGATGGTAAGCACGCCATGCCTCCCCGAGAGCAAGCCAAGGCACAAATGGCGCGCGCGTTATACATGTATTGAAGGCTGTATAATATTTAGCAACTCAAATATTGCCGTTATTGCATTAACCCGTAACTCCTTGAAGAGTAAATTCCGGATGTCCCTGGTATGCATACACGGAGTACCTGGTACTGTATGCATACTACATGGTGCATTGTGCATTGTGCATACAAGTTCTATGACACTCGAGTATGGATACTGCGTAGTGTACTTTTACTACTAGCCATCTAACCATCCGTCTGGGGAGCTAATTGTTCGTGGACGATTCTGTTGATGACTTTGCGATAGATATAGGCACTCAATGGACCTAAGCAAATTGCGTTGCTTGCCTATCGTATGACATAAGTGTGTTCAGTAGTACGACTTCAAGTCAAGGAAACGCTCGGAAGCGCGTCTTGGGTCTTGCCGAATTGGTGTACAAGTCGAGAGTAAAACGTAGAAACAATACAGTCTACAGTCTCATCGCAGACACAGTTCGTAAAGTGGATGAAGCAGACAGAGAAGATAAGCATACCAGCGTGCAGAAGACAGACGCAAACAACACGTAACATCACATATATTGGCGCCCCTATTTGCCGATATTGCATGACACACGATGGCATCCGCCGATCCACCATGGCCAAAAGAAGTAATTGAAAGGTATGAGCCTGTCAGGCGTCTTGGAAGGGGCGCTTTCGCTACTGTGGTTCTTGCGAAGCGCAAGTCGGGAAACGAAGGTAGTGGCTCTGAGCTCGTTGCAATCAAGATGGTGAAAGCGGAGACAAACACCCAAAACCACTATGTCCATCGAGAAATGTACATCCTACAAGAACTGAACCACCCAAACATTGTGAAATTGATTGAAACCTGGGAACCCCACGATGCAACTTTCTCGGCAACGATGGTTTTGTCCAACGCAGAAGGAAGAACTTTGGACTATCTCCTGGTGAATGTCGGCGCTCCTTCTCTCACATTTGGTCGCGTGGTGATGGCACAACTGGTTGATGCAGTTGCGTATCTACACTCGGTGAGTTTCCATGATTGCGATGTCGAGTAACGACTGGCTCCATTCTTACATTTGTCATCTGTGTTACATGGCGTCGTCTCGTCACTACGAAGCATGCAGTTGTTCATCGCGATATCAAACCTGACAACATCATGATCAAAAATATTTCCCTGTCAGATAGATCGATTGTCGAGGGCGATACCGAAGAACCTCACTGGCCTGAGTTAATGCAAAAGTGGCAATTGACGCTGATTGACTTTGGCTTCGCACGAGCTCTTAGTCGAAAGGATCTCGATGCGGAGGAGTCCATCAAAATGAAAATCAAGAATATCATGCGCTTGAAGAGGCACGAGTCATTAGATGCTCCTGTCAAAGACGAAAGCAGTCGTTTCTTTCTTACCCAAGAAGCGAAGCCTGTTGACAACGCATCTCGTCGTGTTGTCCGAGCGCTGAGCGCACTTGGTACACAGCAATATGCTGCACCCGAAGTCAAGAACAAAGCACGAGACTCTGACACTGCTGACGACTCTAGCCACATGACTTTCAACGGGACCCTGGCTTCCACTGTCAGTGACTACGGAATGATTGCTGATGCCTTCAGCGTCGGCGCCACCGCTCGGTATGTTTTGACAGGGGTGCCTCCGGATGAGAGCGTCGAAGAGTTCATTGCGAATTACAACAATCCCCTGTACAAAGTTGTTAGGTGGATCTGTCGAAAGCTCACTAAAAAGGCGCAGAGGAAACCCAAGAAGTCGTATCGATCCAGCTCTGCATTGCCCTCGGAAGCACTTCAATTGGTGAAGGGCTTGACCCAGCCTAACGCTAGCATCAGAACGTCGGTGCGGGATGCCATGCGTAATCCATACATTCAGGATGTTCTCGGCAAGACTACCACCTTCAAGAAGGAGATCACCTTCCTCAAGTGCGCGCAGTCTTGATTCAAATGTGACGATCTCTCATTATTCTACTTTTGTTAATGTTAGTCTTGATGTAATCCTCGTCGTTCTGGACTTCCGATTCACCTGACGCAACATGAACCCTCCACATTTACATTCATGTTCCGCTCATTCTTGTTGGTTTCCCCGGTCCCGATCCACCCAAACCCGACGCTTGGAAACTCAAACATGCGAGACATCCACTGCGTCGATAGCTCGATGCCTCCCGCGATCTCGAGACCGTCGTCTGCGGTGAGCGACACGAACGAAGATGCCAACACACCGTCGGCCACAATCGTGCCCGACGGAGTGAAAGGCGCGTATGCGCCCTTGGAGCGTATGTTCCGAATCGAAACAATCGCCACAGGTTTTCCCGATGGTCCATCCGAGAGCGCATCACCGACCTTGACGTGCCACGCGGGAACGAAACTTCCGGATGACCAGATCATGTGGTCCGCCGAGAGTCGGAGGGTGGTGCGTGCTTCGGTTGTGATTTCGAGGTAGTCCACGACGCGGTCGGGATCGCGATGACCAAAGCTATAGACAGACTCGAAGCGATCCGTGTCCACAAGGACGTGCTCTCCGATCTGTAGCTTGTCAAGGCGGACTTGCTCACCGTTCGTACCAGTAGTGACCAAGGACTCTCCAGAAAAGCATGTAGATGTAGTTGATGGTGACGATGTCGGGGCGTTACATTCTTGAACAGCAGCAGCATAACAGACGAATGACTTGCTGCTAGCGTCGCACTCGCAATTGTAGATGAAGAACTCACCGTCCTTTTTGCCTGGACAGCCATACGGGTCGTATTTGCATTTAGAAACTTTTGTTGGATCGCACGCTGCTCCAAAAGCAGGCCTGGCGGGACAGTCGGCGTCGTTCGGCGATCTGCAGTTGATGGTCGCGGAATTGCAACGATAAGTGTTCCTTCGGTCCTCGGTAGGAATGCATTCGCAACTGGTAGCAAACTTGATGCCTGCGAGGCATCCCACCGGATCGTAGCGACAGGTTGTGCCCACCGTGCACCTTGTGTTGGTCGCCAAGCTTACTGGCTTTTCTATGGGACACGCACACGTAGGTGGTTGGTTGTTAAAGCAAACGTACGTTCCTGCTGTTGAGCAGGCACAAAGGGAAAGGAACACGGTTTTTGTTTCTGGACATGTGTAAGGCCTGTACTTACAGCCCACACCTTTTGGGAGTGAGCAAACACTGCCAAACTTTTGGATCCGACCCCATCAGCGAATGCGACGCTGCATGTTTGCATATTGAGGTCCGCAACAGCGCGAATGTATGCGTACTTATCTGCCAGCAACATGTATTGGAATTCATCGTTTTAACCTCGACGCAAATTTCGGTCCAGAGCCAGCGTTTCGTCAATGTCCAAGTGTCCCAACTAGCCTTAGCAATAGATGACAGCCCAAGCTGCAAACTCTGCCTATCCACGCATCCTCTCTCGTCCACTGAACCGCAGGGGTTCTCTAGAACCCAGCAGGTGAGTCAGCTTCCACTCCAGTCATGTTTGAGCCAATAGATGTTGGTTGTGCGACCTGGATATCATGACTATGAGTTGAAAGATCATAGCAGTCGGTGTTATGAGGAGAGTCATGTCTGGATCAATGATAATAATGATGCATCGCCATTGTCCGCATGGGTGAAATCCTAGAAAGTGTTCCAGCGTTGTAAGGCAAATGGGTCGTTGAAATGGTAAAAGTGGTCCCCCTCAATTTCGGAGTACCACCGGTAGAGCAGCTTGGAATGAACGGAGCTTTTAATCTTGGCAAGATGGGTTCAACGTGGTGGTGGTGAATATCTCACTCTCTTTGCAAGACATCGTTTCGCCGATGAGATTCTTTCTTGTCACAAATAAATAAGGAAAGCTGAGTCCCACGTCCTACCATGGAGTATGGGCAGTATGGGGATCGGTAGCATTTCATATATTCATACAGTATACATTTCTATACTGAGAAAGTTGCCAGTTGTATGTGAGAAACTTTGACTGCTCGTGTAGTTCGATATAAAGAAAACACAATAGGATATCAACGGTGTCGTTCCAGTTTTACATACGGTGTATGTGTAATAAGAAATTTTATGATCAGTCTGAGCATTCCAGTAGAAGTTCACCTCGTACTTGTACCAGAACACAATAGTACAACATTTAGCTCGTTCAAATTTATTTATTTCTCTATCTTCTTTACATAGTTATGACTACAGCACGTGGAGTATTGAACACATCAAGAGCAAAACGAACCCACAACCAAAATGGAGTTCCGTTAAAAAGTGATTCAAGAACAATTCAGCGACGATGATGTTCATTACGCTTCTTCTCTTCATCGCGGCCAACGTCCACCCGACCTTGGGGAAGGCCAACAACAACCCATTATGTCCCGAGGCAAGGCCTAAGATTGGCAGTGTTTGCTCACTCCCAAAAGGGGTGGGCTGTAAGTACAGGCCTTACACATGTCCAGAAACAAAAACCGTGTTCCTTTCCCTTTGTGCCTGCTCAACAGCAGGAACGTACGTTTGCTTTAACAACCAACCACCTACGTGTGCGTGTCCCATAGAAAAGCCAGTAAGCTTGGCGACCAACACAAGGTGCACGGTGGGCACAACCTGTCGCTACGATCCGGTGGGATGTCTCGCAGGCATCAAGTTTGCTACCAGTTGCGAATGCATTCCTACCGAGGACCGAAGGAACACTTATCGTTGTAATTCCGCGACCATCAACTGCAGATCGCCGAACGACGCCGACTGTCCCGCCAGGCCTGCTTTTGGAGCAGCGTGCGATCCAACAAAAGTTTCTAAATGCAAATACGACCCTTATGGCTGTCCAGGCAAAAAGGACGGTGAGTTCTTCATCTACAATTGCGAGTGCGACGCTAGCAGCAAGTCATTCGTCTGTTCTGCTGCTGCTGTTCAAGAATGTAACGCCCCGACATCGTCACCATCAACTACATCTACATGCTTTTCTGGAGAGTCCTTGGTCACTACTGGTACGAACGGTGAGCAAGTCCGCCTTGACAAGCTACAGATCGGAGAGCACGTCCTTGTGGACACGGATCGCTTCGAGTCTGTCTATAGCTTTGGTCATCGCGATCCCGACCGCGTCGTGGACTACCTCGAAATCACAACCGAAGCACGCACCACCCTCCGACTCTCGGCGGACCACATGATCTGGTCATCCGGAAGTTTCGTTCCCGCGTGGCACGTCAAGGTCGGTGATGCGCTCTCGGATGGACCATCGGGAAAACCTGTGGCGATTGTTTCGATTCGGAACATACGCTCCAAGGGCGCATACGCGCCTTTCACTCCGTCGGGCACGATTGTGGTCGACGGTGTGTTGGCATCTTCGTTCGTGTCGCTTACTGCAGACGACGGTCTCGAGATCGCGGGAGGCATCGAGCTATCGACGCAGTGGATGTCTCGCATGTTCGAGTTCCCACACCGGCTTTTGTGTCACTATCTCGGATCCTGTCCAAATGAGGCGTATGACGAACAAGGAGTGTCTACTTGGAACGCCATGCCTTTGCGAGTCGCGCAGTGGGTGTTGGAGCATCCCAATGGAATGATCCGAATCAGTCTATTGTCAGTGTTTGCAGGGTTGTTGGGGGGTATTCTGGTTGCTGGAAAACCCTTTTGTGGTTGTGGCCTTGGTTGTCGGAGCTATGATGTTGGTCATCCGCAGAAAGGCCAAGACGGTTGGTTAGGTGTTTGTTGTTAATAATTTGTGTGTGAGCAGTTGCGAGATTGGGAGGGTAGCAAAACTACGTTAGTCCTTATCATGCTGCTATCTATGCGTTAGGTTGCCGTAATTGCATCATTGACCCTACGCTTATGACCGCAACATAACTCGCGAGCGATGTGTGCATACACTTGCAACGAAAGGGCGAAGAGGTCTTCAGTAGCTCTTTCTGAAGTTGGCCATGACGGCTCTCGTGACTGCTTCGCGTTCCCAGGTATTCTGGTATCGTACAATTGTACGCGTAACGGTATGTCACAGCAGTTTGTTACAAAAAGGATCCTAAAAATTGACACGCATGACGTCATGACATGCATCGTGCTTCGACCGCGTGCGGGATTGAGTGCCAGGACCCAGGACATCTCTCTACTAGTAGAGCTGTACCGGCAACTCGTATGCATACCAGCATAGAATGGTGACCGTAGGGCGGTTCTTGCTATGCCCGCCTTCTCATTTCCGAGGCAAGGTAGCGGACTAGGTACTCGCATAAACATAGTCTCTGGACGACCAAAATTACGAGAGTAGCTGGACGGATTTTGAAACCACTCATTTCACCACATTCATGCACGGAGATTGTGCATTTCAGTAACTTGAGAATTGTACTATGCCCTCAAACATATGGGGTTACTGTAGCTTGTTTGTGGTGAGGTGGGACAGTTCAAAAGATGCGGCGAGTTAAAATTTTGGATTTTTTTGGGGAATGTAAAGTTTTGCTTCGTAATTTAATTGCACATTTTTGTATCATGTCAACAGATGCAAAGAACGACAGTAGTGGTTCTTTGACACTGTTAGTACTTGTTAGTATGCCGGTATTCTAATGTCCGGTTGAATTTGCAGTCACATAACTTACTTTTGCATTTCTGACGGCCACTGCAAAATCAACATGGTCAAAGTCAATTTTGAACATTGAAGTGCGTCAACGTCGCAATATTTTAATCCTACGGCACTTTCCATATGTTTCATACAAAAAAATGCATGCTACTAATTTAATCGCATACAAAGCAAGAGTTTCATTACGAACTTCGAAATTTTACTGCTGTCCATCTCAATGCCAATCCGAATGTATTTATTGCTGAATACATAAATTTCAAGATGGCACAACTGTAGAACAGAGACGGGAATTTCAAACCCAGCCCACCCAAACCCACGGCCCACCCAAACCCATTGGGTTAAGGGTGGGTGTTGGGTGAGCTCAGGATTTCATGGGTGGGTCTGGGTGGGCCGACAAATCCTAGCAAAAAATGACAGTAGGTGTTTGCTACCGGTAGTAGTAGAATCATCTACTCCAGTACTGCCTTCTGGGTTTGGGTGGGTTTGGTTAGGTCTTGGTAGATTGTATGGGTTATGGGTGGGTTTGGGCTGGCACTTCCATCAGCGTAGGTTTACGTGGGTACCCATGGGTTTGATATTTTCAGATATTCCCGTCTCTGCTGTAGAATAGGCCCTTGTGATATATTTGTAACGTGAAAAAAAACTTGTTCCAACTTGACATTGTCAAAAGGGACTCAATTTGCCACACTAGTGACTGAAAGTCCAGGTACTATGTTTAAAAAAATCTCGAAAAATAAAATTAGACCACTCATAACTCCATCAATAGATATTGTATCACGGCTTTGAGTAGCTGAAAAAGAAAGCCTTTCATGAGATCTACAATTTGGTGCCGTTAGAAGTTGTGTATGAAGTGTCCCGACACAACGAATAATTTTACTTGTCCAGGTACTATGTTTATGCGAGTACTCAAGGATAATGTAAGATAGAGTCGAAGCACAAATTCTCATTTATAGCGAAAAGATGTATTATATCGGTAGTATCTCTATATTGTGAAACAAATAATGCAACAATGGCGTTCCTGAAGCTCCTTTTCTTGATCTCAGTCAACCTGTACACCAGCTGGGCCAACAACAACCCATTATGTCCCGAGGCAAGGCCTAAGATTGGTAGTGTTTGCTCACTCCCAAAAGGTGTGGGCTGTAAGTACAGGCCTTACACATGTCCAGAAACCAAAACCGTCTTCCTTTCACTTTGTGCCTGCACAACCAAAGGAACATACGTTTGCGCTGAAAGCAAACCACCTAGGTGTCAGTGCCCCTTGGGCAAGCCCAAAAGCTTGGCGAACAACACAAGGTGCACTGTTGGAACGAGATGCCGTTATGATCCTGTGGGATGCGTTGATGGCATAAAGTTCGCCACCAATTGCGAATGTATCAGTACAAAGAACGGACGAAACACGTATCTTTGCCGTACGACAATAATCAACTGCGAATCGCCCAATGATGCTGACTGTCCTGCCGAACGTCCAGGTTTTGAAGGTTCGTGTGATCCAACAAAGGTTACGTTATGCATGTATGATCCTTATGGCTGCCCAGGTGCAACTGATGGCGAACATTACATCTTCGCATGCACATGCGAAACCAGAAGCAAGGAATTCAATTGTATTGCTTCTTATTTCCCTACAAACTGTGCTCTCCCAACACCACCACCGATAAATCCATGCTTTTCTGGAGACTCCTTAGTCACTACTGGTTCGAACGGTGAGCAAGTGCGCCTCGACAAACTGCAGATCGGGGATCACGTCCTCGTGGACACGGACCGCTTCGAGTCTGTCTATAGCTTTGGTCATCGCGATCCCGACCGCGTCGTGGACTATCTCGAAATCGCAACCGAATCCAGCACCACCCTCCGACTCTCGGCGGACCACATGATCTGGTCGTCCGGAAGTTTCGTCCCCGCGTGGCACCTCAAGGTCGGTGATGTGCTCACGGATGGACCATCGGGAAAACCTGTGGCGATTGTTTCCATTCGGAACATGCGCTCCAAGGGCGCATACGCGCCTTTCACTCCGTCGGGTACGATTGTGGTCGACGGTGTGTTGGCATCTTCGTTCGTGTCGCTTACCGCAGATGACGGTCTCGAGATCGCGGGAGGCATCGAGCTATCGACGCAGTGGATGTCTCGCATGTTCGAGTTCCCACACCGGCTTGTGTGTCACTATCTCGGATCCTGTCCAAATGAGGCGTATGACGAACATGGAGTGTCTGCTTGGAACGCTATGCCTTTGCGAGTCGCACAGTGGGTGTTGGAGCATCCCAATGGAATGATCCGAATCAGTCTATTGTCAGTGTTTGCAGGGTTGTTGGGGGTATTCTGGTTGCTGGAAAACCCGTTTGTGGTTGTGGCCTTGGTTGTCGGAGCTATGATGTTGGTCATCCGCAGAAAAGCCAAGACGAATGTTTAATTGTTCGTTGTTTCATAACTTGTGTTAGAGGAGGTGAACGAGTTGGGAGGGTAGCTGCATACTGTAGTCATGCTTAAATCTATGCGTGCGATATACGTAATGGCATCATTTACTCGGCATGCCATCTAATGCAGCTTTGACTCGCGAGCATGCAGCAACTTCCTTACATGATTAAATTCAGCATATATGTCGTAAACGGTGCATGCAAACAAATGCCACGAAAATTTGACATGTCCTAAAACCAGTTCTGAAAGTTGGCCATGAATGCTTCCATGCCTTCTCCTCCGAGCAGTGCATCGAGCCCAAAGAGTCCGACACCGCCCGCTTCGCCCAGGGCTCCACCTCCCACTAGCAAAATGAGGCCTCCCAAGATGAGAAATCCAAAGGCAGCAGCCACATCGACAGCAACTTCATTCTTCCATCCATCATACAAAAAGTTGAATTGAACTGTGAAGAAAAGTGGCAGAATCGGCTGGAGCATCTTCGTCACAATGCCTGCATAATTAAAATTCTCAATCTTGAGTCCACCACCGTCCTTATCAAAGTATATTTTGGCCGGCGTGTCAAAGCCGCGAATAATGATGTCAGATGCAAATCGCGACAAGCCCTGAACTGCGGCAGATCGAATCAATCGTCGATTGCGATACGAGTCCAAGCGATCAGTAATTTCTGAACGAGTCGTGGCAGCCTGCAGTTCTTGGGCCAACACAAAGGCATCTTCCATCGCCTGACAACCTCCTTGACCCAAGTTGGGCATCATGGCGTGGACTGCATTTTGGTGAATGGAACAGTTGTATACAAAAAATGCGTGAGTGCGGCGTGTCAGTTGGAGCATGCGACACGAACGCATCGTTGTGGATACACTAAACGAAAATGCCAAAATCAAACAAGACGTCAAAAGCTCCACGCACCTGCATCTCCCAACAAGGCCACATTTCCATCGGTCCACCGCTTCCGCACAGACGGTGGTCGATCATACAGATCACGCTGTTCAATTTCATCCTCCCGAGTCGCTTTCAGAATGTGATGAATATCCTTGCTCCAGCCTTCAAAAATTCCTTGAAGGTACGCAGAAGATCCGTCTGGTTTCTCAACTGCCTCTCCCGATCCTGGCGGTCTCGCCAAGAATGCGTACCATTGATAGCGTCCCTTTCCAATATCAGTAATTACAAAATACTGTCCAGGTCCAATGTACACCTTGTACCCGACTTGACCGTTGTCAAAGGAGTCATAGTTCAATTCTCCTGCAAAGACGGTGTAACCGGAATAGGACGCCCCACTTCCATCGCCCTTGGCGGGTGCATCATTCATGGTGGCCCGCACGGCACTCCAAATTCCATCGGCACCAATGAGGACATCACCCTCCACCTTTTCTCCATTATCCAACTCGACAATGATCCTCTTGTCATTATTCTCATGTTTCGCATACGACACAACCCCATTCCCGTTCCTCAAAACACCCTCGGGGAGTGCTTCGAGGTACAATTCTTGCAAATCGGGTCGTTCAATGACTCCTGTGTAGGGCATGCCCCGGGCCTCGGCGGGGGATTGCAAGTCGAACATGGCGTACCATTCGTCTCGAATGCCATCCTTAATGCCGTTCATTTTGTTTCCCGTAAATGTGAATTTTTCCAAGACGCGGTCGTAGACAGCCGCATCCATGGTTTTCAAGATTTGGAGCGCGTTGGAGGCAAGTTGGATGGGACCACCGAAGCGTTTGAAGGATTGGGTACGTTCCAAGACGGTAACATTGAAGTTTGGATTTTTGGCCAAAACGTTGGCAAGTGCAAGACCACCGACACCGGCACCAGCAATCATAACTTGCAGAGGATGATCACGGTCAATAATGTTATTGTCATTATTTGTTACAATGGAGGAAGCGGTTGTTGTGGAGAAGCGAGCTGATGTTCTGAGTCGATTGTCGGTACTTCTGTGGACACATGTTGTTGGCACATTGAGGTTGATTGTGAGATGAACGGGTCACGGCAAGTGGATTGGTGTAGCATACACCCACTCTACATTCCAACAGCACAAGGAAAATAATGTACAGTGCACTTACCCGAATATCGGTGCCGCTGTCCACGGACTACGACTGCCATGTGTCTGAGGAGCAAAGGCGACAACACTCAAAGTCGAGGTCGAGGCCAGCGTTAGCAATAGGAGTCGAACAGAGTGCATGTTGTTGCCTTTGATTCTACTCGAGAGCGTCGAACTGCTGCGTTCTTGTTTGCGGTTGGATGCTACCCGGTAACAGTACCTGGCAGTTGAAGATCGATGATCAACGCAGTTGCAGTTTCTGCTGCTTTGCAATTTGCGAAGAACGAGATCTCCGCACAAGATTCTTCGTTTTCCTCAATTTGTGACGTGACGATGAGAAGTCGGCCGTCAGCACGGCCGCAGACGTTGCGGTTGTTGTTGGTTCTTTGCGAAGTCACTCGGCAGTGTGATGACGATGTGCAATAGGGCGAGTACTGTATGTGATGATATTGCCCCAATACGGGATACTAGCTGGGTGCTGTCGTTGTACTGTACTGGAGTACCTGATATGTACCATCTGAGACAACGGTGTTGGCGGTGTTATCCTACTACGCGCCGTATGACACAATATGACTCTTGGTGGAACCCTTCTAGTACTGACTCCTTGGGAGGGTTTTCTACTGTGGTTGTGCGTCAGAATGGTAGTGATGTCAGAGTCAAAGCCAACTTGGATTGGTCCAACAAGACCTTCAATGGATGATCCGAGCTGTGTCACACAAATTTATATACTCGTGAACGTTTGTTTTATCACGCTGACAACCGGATGGTTAACGGCAGTTTACCGGTTTTTGATCTATCATGCCATAACTACAGAACTGTACTGGTACATGTAGCAGTGAGAAACGAGCACAGTACAAACACTCCAGTGTAAAAAGCAGTACAAGTACCAGTACATTGTACTTGTAGCCACACGATCCACAAATGACTTTTTAATGAGTACCAGGTACCAGTAAGTGTAGTACGGTAATACAAGAATTCGGATATGCGCTGTATTCAAACTGGAGTTCACGGTTAAGTTCCAATCTACTGAATACCAGCACCAGTAGAACGACTATGACCATGAACTACGAATGAATCACCAAGAAGACGTACGTCAGGCGATTTTTGTGGTACCAGGTAACACGTATGTATACCAGAGTATGTGCTCTGGGTTTTGAGTTTGCTGACGCATCACCGTTGGCGTGTCAAATCCACATACTGTATCTACGACTAGTATGCGAGCACAAGACCGAATCCCAACACCTCTTTCTGGTACAGTACTGGAGTACCAGAAGCTACAAGGTACGGCATATGTCATAGGTCATAGGAATACACCGCTTCAGGCGGTAGGCGGTACAGTACCGCGACCACCACGGAATATCGAAGTATCAAGATCGACACCTGTCATCAGAGCCGTCATGCATGCCTGCCGATCGTAAGTGCCAAGAGCCAAGAGCCAATCTTCGGTGTACGACTTGTACCGTTTGGATCTTGCATCGCATTTTCAGACGTCAATGGCTTATCATAAAGCTCCTTTCTGATTGAGATCTCCACTTGAAAGATCGTGTCTGCATCCCTATTAGACTTGTAGATCAGACCAGATCAGATCAGAAGCGATAAAGGCTCATTCTCCGAATCTGACAATGGTTCTTCATTCAAAGAAATCACTGTTACTCATGCATCGTATTGTTGTGGCGCTAGTGTTACTCGTGGCACAATCTCATGGCCTTGTACCGCTTGTACCGACTGTTGTCTCCCGATTATCAGCTTTGCCCCTGCAGTCAAAGTCACAGTCGGCGTCGGAATCCGAATCTGCCACCTCAATTGCAACCTCAACTGCAACTGCTACATCCACAACTGCCCGATCTCCCAGGACCTTCTTCGCGATCAATAATGTCATTGAAAATGCCATCGAATCCACTCAATCGACTCTCCTTGCTCTTGCCTTATCCTGTGCCTTTGCCGTGGCCACGCCCATGACTGTTGCACCCGCGCATGCCGCCGATTCACTCAAAATCGCAACCTGCCTCTTCCAAAAGTGCCAGCTACCTCTCGCTAAGTGCGTGGCAAATCCAAAATGCCTTGCCAATGTCATTTGCATCAATACATGCAATGGACGCCCTGATGAGACGGAATGTCAAATCCAATGTGGAAATCTATGGGAGAATGACGTTGTCGGAGAATTCAACAAATGTGCAGTCTCACAAATGTCGTGCGTCCCACAAAAACCTGACGATGGCTCCTATCCCATCCCCTTCAAGGAGGTGCTCCCAGCACGATTCGATACATCCTTCTTCCAGGGCCGTTGGTACATTACAGCAGGACAGAATGAACTATTCGATAGATTCCCCTGTCAGGTACACTTCTTCACAGAAACCAAACCAGGCACTTTCTTTGGAAAATTGAATTGGCGTATCGAAGAACCCGATGGTGAATTCTTCACTCGAGACGCATTACAACGTTTCGTTCAAGATCCGAACCAACCGGCCCATTTGTTGAATCACGACAATGAATACTTGCATTATCAAGATGATTGGTACATTATTGATTATGAACCCGATCCAGCCACTACTGGATCGTCATCATTATCGACAACTCCGGATTCCGCTCAGACTCCTCCCTTTGCCTTTGTCTATTACCGCGGTTCCAACGATGCCTGGGATGGGTACGGTGGTGTCGTGGTGTACACTCGGGCCTCGCAATTGCCGGAATCGCTCCTGCCACGCCTCCGCGCGGCCGCCAAGAAGGTGAATATGGACTTTGATCGAGACTTTGCCATTACTGACAATAGTTGTCCCACCATTTCACCGTCGGAACGTGCCGTCTTGAGAGAACGATTTGCTGGCAAAGTAGTGCTGGAGACAGAACAACAAGTACAGGCGGCGGCCACGAGAGTTCGAGGGAATGCCCTGAATGGAGTCAAGGCACAGCAATTATTTGTACAAAAGGAAATTGGACAGGCGGAGGCGGCATTTGAGGAATTGTCGCAGAAAACTGTCGAGTTTGAGGAAGAAGTTGTGCAGAATGCTGTGGAGGTCGTCAAGGAGGTGGCGGCGGTGGGGAAGTGAAATCGAGATTTACTACTACTGTTGCGACAGATTGATACTCGCACGTCGCATGCGGCAGACTACGACTGCCGGTAGCTCTAGTAGTATGGTGCCATAAACTCATTCCATTAGGATAGGATAGAGCAAGTATTACAGCAAAATTCTATGCTCCCAGACACTGAAATTTCTTTATGCTCCATAATTCAGAAGTGGGCTGTTCCTACTGCCGATGCAAAATGTGGCATGTCAACATTCTACTCGGAACCCAGAGAATCATTGGATTCCAAGCTATCTAGCGTCACAGGTCGGGCCACCTTGCTGCGAGACTGCAAACTGGGCATATCCACTAGGTCTGGATGCCGAGTAAATCGCGGAGGAGGAACCTGCGCCGTCGGTGACGTTGCCACCACGTGATCATCAAACGGCGGCATCATGGACAATGCGGGCGATGCCACGTTGACCAGCTCAAAATGACCGTCGTCCTCCAGGTTCACCATGGGCCGTTCGGCACTTGTTGGGGAGTTGGTAACCAATAGGTGCGAACTTCTGACGATCGGACGACGCCCTCCCATGGAAAGTGGAATCACATCCTCCGAAAATCCGTGCTCCTTGCCTTTGCCATACACGAGGGGGCGGTCATTGCTATTGACGCTCCTCAATTCAGCGGTGCCAATGCTGTAGTCATCGTCATAATCGTCAGGATTGTTCTGAGTCGGATTGAAAAAGAACTTTTGTCGCCCGTAGAATGCTAATCGCAATCCAAACTGCTGCAGAAAGGCGAAGAGACCCACCAAAAAGAACCCAATGATACAAAATGCGAGGGTCCAATCCACAAATTCGTCAGACGAAATCATGCCACCATTCGATTGGTCGAGGGGTTGTGGGATCTGCATTTGGGCTTCCAGAATATCAAAATACGGCGGAGCCAGATTCATCTGAAAATAAAAATTTCCGTCCAAATACATGTACCCCACAACCGTGGTCGAATTTCCCGTCGCCATACCAAACAGCGGATCCGTCCAACACCGTTGCAGTGCTTGTGCGACGAGCACTCCATCCCCGCTCATCATGCTCTCCACGTCCTTTTCCCATCGCGCTGCATTGGCCGCCTTTTGTGCTGCATCGGCCGCATGCTCAGCGGCATCGGCGGCCCGTTCCGCCGATTCGTGCGTCGACGCATTCTTGGCCTCCTGAGCGGCCTCGTGAGCTTCGTTGGCGGCCTTTTCGGCCTCGGTGGCGGTATCGATAATCGGGGATAATGAGGGAGAGAAGGTCAGGTTGTTGGGGGAATCGGTGGGAGAGAGCGTGAGATTGTGGGAGGCCAATTCACCGAGGAAGACGTCGTCATGCTCGGCAGTGTCATCCACGTGGGGCTCCTGAGTGCTTTGATCTAGAAACCGTCTTGATAGTTCATTGAGTCGTCGCCATAGTGACATCCGTCTCGTTATCTGACCAATGTCGTCATAGTCGTCATAGTCAGTCATGGCTCTTATTGAAGCCCTTCGGCCAGCGTTATTTCCACTCCCCTCACCTGCAACAGAACCATCACCACTTCCCGCAGCATCGGTTAGATTCTTCGCTTTCACATTATCACTGTCGACAACGTTTCCATTGGTGTCGTCGCCGCCAGAACCAGTCCCAGCTTTATTGGCGGGAACATCACGATTTTTGCTTGGTTCATTCGTGGTCGCTGCTGCAAGTGACGGAACGGTAGGTGCACCCGATGGCTCCACCACACTTGGGAATGCCGTCGGCAATTCATGTTGACTTGGTTCTTCAGTGATTGATGCTGTCGGAGTCATTGTCGACGGTGCCAAACTTGGCATGGATGTTTCGTAGGAGGAGTAATCTCCAGTTGAAATGGCCTTCCAGCATGTGGAGAAGGATTGAAAGAACTGTGCGGCCAATTGGGGCACGTACTGTCCATTCTGATCGTAACCCGATACTTTGACAATCTTGCCCGAGGCGTGCAGACGCGGAACAAAGGTTGGTGGTGACAAGATGGGAGTTAAGTCGACGCCCAAATCAACCATATCGGACCACATTTGGTAGCAAAAGTCCACGGATGAAGATGATTTGACAAGTTGTTTCGTACCCGAGGGTTTGGCTTCAACATGTGAGGTGTCGGTGTCGGAGGCCGCGACGCTCACCACAGCAAAAGGTTGATACCGAGGTTTAAGAGTACTGTAGAGAGCTGCCTTTTCCAGAATCTTTTCTAAAACAGCGCCCGTCAAAGATGCCATGTAATAGGCAGACTTCCAATGGTAGGATCGGATGGCAGCCGTTGTATAGTAAACTTTCCCTTCGTTGTCCCACGACAAATGGTTATCTGTAATGACCACGGGCATGCTCTCGTCCTGAAGTTGTGATCCCAATCGTTTGGGACCGTATTCGAGGGTCAATTCGAGCGGTGGCTTGTGAGACGATCCACCGAATCGCAACCCAATAGCCATTTTTTGGATTGTTGCATTGTGGAAACCTCCCAATGTCACAGTTCGAGTCAGAGAATAACACTCCAATACGTCCGACGCGTCCAAGTCTCTAATCAAAGTCGATGCAACGGACCGAGTGAGGATTTGCGGCAGCAGAGGAGGATTCGACATGGTACAATGTTGCTACAATGTTACGGTTTCTGTATGAGCCAAGGATAGATGCAAGCCGAAATAGGCATTGCCGAGATATGAGCTCTTGGAGAGGCATCCCGCTTGGCGTACTGGTTACATACGGTACTGGTATTACACCGTGTTCCGAGCACTGAGCCGCATGGATGTTTGGCGGACGGAGGATGGTCGCCAATCTCGTTATGTCTCTCCACTCACCACTCATCCAGTACCTGTACACCAGTACTGTAAGAGGTACGGTACGTATTTATCGTACTGCAGTACCCTGTACTGTACAGCGACTACAATGGCACTGGAGTGTACAAGTACTGTGAACTCAGAGCCTACGACTACTGGAATACTGGTACACTGCAATGTGCTCCCTCCGTCGGGAATTGCAACATTTTTATTCCGTATTTGAGAAGATTCTGTCATTCTACCAAAACATCATGATATTTGATGAAAAACATGCACACAGATATTCAGGAGCATTCTGGCATGTATGTGAGGCCCTTGTTTTGATCCTAGTACTAATGTGCATCAACACAAGCAAGCCTTATCAAGGAAGCAAAAAGGCAGATGTGGCTGGTCAAAAGAAGGAGTGGGATCCTGAGTATTCCTCTAGAGGTACAAAAATGGTACCGCAGCAAGAATGACAGTCTGTGTGGAGGTCCCATTATACTTGGAACAAATTTATGCAGCCAGTAGCTATGCAAGGAAAAGTATCAAGGAGACTTTCTTGTCAACATGGTTGCTTGTGTATGCAATGAGGCAGCTAAAGCCAAACATCCTGGTAGTAGAGATCAAGAAATGATGACAATTCAGCAACAACATGGAGCATCAGCTCATATCAGTGATGACGATGAGGAGTTGCTTGGAGAAATTGGAAATGATTTGTGGAGCATTGCCTTGTTGAAAACCCAGCAACCAGCAGGTACTAAGTTGCCCGACTTCAAGAATCTCCTGGACTTGTCACTTTTTATAATTAACTCTGCTGCCTTGTTTAACAAACGCGTGGCACAGATGCTACTTTTAAGAAATGTTTGAACATCCAAGGAAGCTTGATTGTGTATATCCTACCTGCACATCCATTGATGACACGTTGGCAATCCATGACTGGTGACAGTAGTACTTTATCGTCAAATCAACACAATGTTTGCAGAAAGGACACCAGCAGGCTTGTTGCACCAGCCGGAACTGATAAACTGACAATTTATGGGAGAGAAATGACAGAGCAGAGGGAATAATCATTGCTGGGGAGTAAGGCAAGAACGTATGTGATTGCTCCAGAATTGATGATGCTGCGGCCGGTACACATCGCTCGTCGCTGTCTAGTATTGTGACAAATAAAAAAGAAACCCACTTGTTGTAGTATTTGTATGATGCATGGCTTAAAGGAGACATTTCTATGATATGAATGGTTGAACTTGAGTAGACAAAGCAGTCCATACGCCTTTCAAAGTTGAACATGCTGATGTATGTGCAACATCCTATGCAAGATCGTGCAAAACACGACTACTACAGCCACTAGCCTAAACAGACCGTCAATATGGGCCACACCTGTAAATAGACAGAAGTGTTGGCTTTTCTTTCTCTATATTAATGTCGTTTGGAAAAGTGATGCATGCCGTGTTTCACAAAAAGAGAATGCAATTGTCAATCTTTTGGACACCGGAGTCCGATGCAGAACTACACATACAAGGCAAAACAAAAAAAGGTAGTACCAATGGGGGGGATCGAACCCACGACCTTGGGTTTATTAGACCCACGCTCTAACCAGCTGAGCTACATCGGCAGATACTTGTAGAAAGCGCATCAAATACTAAAAAAGCTGTCAAACGTTATTGTTCGATTACCATGAGACGAACGATAGTTCATATGACATTTTTGACAAACACACATGTATACCAGTCGTGATGTGCTATCTGTTATGTACAGTATGCATATATCATTTGTATTGCAGTACTCCGAGTACAGTGAAAGGAAGTCCGAATTGAATTTAACTACAGTCTATCATACTTCCGAGAATTTACCTTGCTGTACTCTCGGAGTCTCGACTGGATCAAGACATTGGAAAGTATGAGTACCAGGTACAAATACCGGGTACTTGTATCTTGTATGCATATGCATACAGGAGTCGACAGCAGGCACCAGTTATCGCCGTCTTGTCTGCGGTCCGCAGGCCGCACATCATCAAATTCGGTGAATGAGAAGCCCCGAACATCCGGTGTTGCGGAGAAGTACACAGCGGAACAACAAAGTCAAGAACACTCGCGGCTCTCATTCCACCACACGATTAGCCAGAATGAATGCTCCGCCAGAAAGTGAAATCATGGACGACAGTTCTATCAATAGCGTCATACTAGTCGCCCGAAACGGCGATCTCGGTTCGAGTGAAGCACCCGAGCAGGATGACGCCGTTCAAAGTCGCGTGTACCGACTGCTCCTAAGCATCTCGGCCTTGGCAGTTCCACTCTTGATTGTTACCTTTCTACTGTTCCCAGCCGTCCTTGTGGTGCTGATATTGTTGGCCATTTGTATTGTTCCCGCAATCTTGATTCTGTGTCTCGGGTTTGTTCTGTACCTTTGTGCACCCCAAACTTCGTCGTCCTTTACGGTCCTGTGGGGCGCAAATGCAGGAGAAAATCAAGCAGCACGACGATGGGATTTGGACTGGACGTTGGCTGATTATATTGAAGCAGCTGCTGGCGGCGGTGTTCAGGAACCGAGATCAAGAGATGATATCGAGACATTGCTAATTCTAAAGACAGTCATAGCGGATGTTTCCAACGACAGGGATAGAGGAGATGATGATAATGAGGAGGAGGAGAAGCAAACAATGGAGGATGATCAATCGCATGATCGAGATGGACATAAAGAGCTGGAGCTGGAGGAGGAGGAGTGAAGTTGTCAAAGTGAACAGTGATTCCTCAAGAGTCCAGTTGAGCGACAACGATCGCATTGCAAACATGGAGGATGATGACGGCAATGAACATGATATTGAGACTGGAAAAGTTCCCTCTGACCCGAAAAGCGCCTCCAATACTTGTTTAACAATTGGACTAAGTGAGATTGAAAAATCCTGCTGTGATATATGTATGATGGATTATGAAGTGGGAGATGTGGTGTCCCAGTCCAGGAACGTGAATTGTGACCATATCTTTCACAAGGACTGCATTTTGGATTGGATGCAAAAGAAGCATTCCTGCCCTTGCTGTCGACGAAATTATCTTGGAGAAGAAGACAACGATGGCATCCCTATCATACCTACCAGGAGGTGGACAGAGAATCTGTAAAGTACCAGGCAAGTGTTAACAAAGTATTGAGAAGAATATCACATGAACAATCACAGAGAGTTTCAAGAGCCGACGCGAGCAATGAGTTCTTTCGGTTCTTGCTTTGGCTATGTACTGTGAATAATATAACTTGTGATTCTCAGACAATCGGTTTGGTCGAACCCAATGCGTGGATTCCACCTCTTTGCGTCGGCCGAGCTGAAGGCCTTGGAGGCGGCAAGTGCTGTACACTCAGAGCGGTACGTCGTACTAGAGTAGTAATGCTGTGTGAATGATGGTCATAAGTACTCCGGCGTAGGCTCCAATGGATGGAGGTCAGCTACATATTGGAAAACGCTCCGAAAGTAATGTGGTCCTTGCTAGCATACTGTATTGCAGTAGGAGTCCTTGCGTAAACGTGCCCATCTGCAGTACAAGAACTTGTTTCCGTACAACTGCACTGGAGTACAAGTACAGTACCCTCGGCAGTACTAGTACATGTACTGGAGTACTATGTACATCACAGATTACTGCTCGTGCTCGGTGCGTATCATACGTTGTCGAAAATGTCTTTTAATACGCGCCTTGCAGTCTGCTGCAGTCATCATGGCGATGACATTTTTGTTCCAAATGCCAAATGCCTCACAGTACCGAACGATGATAACTTAGCGGAGACGATGAAACAAATCACACGCGTATGCGCTTGTATTGTCATCCCTCTTGTCTTTATTTCTAATTTTGTGGAATGGAAATCCGAGCAAGGCGCTCTATCGACTGCTAGTTTGACCTCGAAGTCGAAGAAACCGGGATCTGCTTCCAAATCCACCAAAAGATCCAAAAATGCGTTTGTGACACTGTTGGCCGGCATAGATCCATATGATACCCTTCCTTTGGATCGAACATCATCATACCTTGGATATCTTCTCCACTTGGCGGCAGTCCGCTTCATGTTGTCTGAAGCTGGTTCCACTGTGGATATTGTTGTATTGATGCGTCTAGTCAACGGAACAAACCTACCCTTGTC
>JAKSYS010000429.1:0-53515 GCA_022925895.1 Fragilaria crotonensis
CGTTGTGTGAAAACACGATGGGTAGTTTGGGGTTGGCGCGATTGAAAATGGTAGGATTGTTGACGGGTAGAATGTGCGTGCTGATTGTAGTTGCGTTGATTTTGAGGCGGTAGTGTGAGACCACGGGATTCGTCAATGTTGGAGATGGCTCTCAAGTTCGGCGAATGGTGGCAGACTTCGTCGTTTAGTTCAGCTCGGCGGATATCGGCGTCGAAGCGTTGATAAGATGCGGCGTAAAAGGAGTGATTGCTTCCCACGAACGGTGCGTTTGATGAGTTCGGCGTCGGTGTTGGGGATTCCAGCATGATAGCAGTCGCGCGTAAGGATGCGGATGCGGTTTAGGTAAGAGGTGGCGACTTCATGATGTGGTTGTTTGATGGAACAAAAGCTTCGCGAGTCGCTCGATGATCAGAGTTAGCGGTGCACAATGGCGTCGTAGAGTAAGAATCGCAGTGCGGGCGTCTGGTGGGCCATCAATGATATGTTTTTGGCAAGGGTCGCAGACGTTTGTAAAGATCAGGTTGTAAAGTGCGGTGCCGACAAATGGGTGTGAATAAGAGACTTGTTTGGCCAAAGATCAAAGACTTGGCGTCCGGGGAAATGTTGCAAACAATTCGAAGGTTGTCGATGAAGGTGTTAAAATGGCGGCGGCGTGGCCGAAGGTCGGTTGGGTAAGCCAATTTGCGAAGGTTTGCATTTTGGCGTACTAAAAGCGTCTTGGTTAGGTCTTCAATTGGGGATAAGTGAAGTCGGTTCGCGTGGAGGATGTGAGTGCATCAGGCGATGTCTGCTGGATGTGTTGTGGGTCTTGCTCTGAGTCATGATCGGTGTCGTCGTCAAAGAAGGTGTCGACAGTTGGTGGGTATGCAAAGTGGCATGGGTCGCCTGGCGCGGAGTTGGGCGTGCGGAAGCGAGTTTTTGATTTTCTGGGGAGTTTGGTGATCATTTTCAGAATTGGCCGTTTTTGTGTAGATTTGGTAGGTTTCGTATTGGGAGGTTGAATAATTTTGCTTTGTTGAGTTTGGGGTTGCGAAAGATTTTGTGATGGATTTGGTGGTTGAGGTTCGAATTCCGGGTGGTAAGTTTTTGGAAGGTATAATTTGGGCGTCGTCGAAAAGTTGTTGAAATCGGAGGTTGTGGGTTCAGTCGGTTGTGGCCGGATCGTGAGGTAATTTTACGTTTTCGGCGTGAGAATGCCTGAAAATGCATCGGAAATGCGTTGAAGAGGGCCAGAAGTAGGTTTTGCAGTTGGAGGTGAATTCGAGGGTGTTTTGGCTTGTGAACTGCTTGTTTCGGGCAAGTTTGGTGGTGAAATCGTGAGATTTTGTTGCGTTCCGGGTAGTTGTTGAGTTTCTTGTGTGTAATCGGTGTACGTGGTTTCTGCGTCGGAAATTAGCTGTTGGGAGTGAGTTTCCGTGCTGTTCGCATCGTTTTGCGTTGGATTTTCGCTGGTAGTGTCACTTTGTGTGGGATTTTCGCTGTCGGGGTCGTCGTGCGCGAAAACTGTAGTTTCAGGTTCGTTTGCTGCAAGATTTTCGTTTTGTGGGTCGTTTTGTGCAGAAATTTCGTGCTGGGGGTCCGGGGTTCGAGTCGGATCGGAAAATAAAGCGGAACGGCGAGTTTTTACGGCAAGACATGCAAAATGTGGTCCAGAAAATGTAGTTTTATCCTGTTGGAAGGTAATTATGTTGTTACTTGTAACTAATTCCATCTGATTGGGACAGCCTAGGCTATCACAGATAGAAAAAGGTAAGTAACCAGCATAACAACCAGGATAAGACAGACATTGTAGACTAGACTCACCATTGTAGCCATTGGCTGAAGGGTGAATCAGGTCCCATTTGATCAATGAATGGAAACTCAGGATGAGACTCTTTCTCATTGTAATAATAAGAAAGATGATTGTTGAAAGTTGGATCTCAGGGTCACGGAGGGCATCAATGAGATGTGGCAATGCCCAGGCTTGATAGATTGATTCCTCAAGTGGACCAGTTGTGAAAACTGGTATCATGCGAATAGCCAAGGAAAGGGGACCGTTTTGGGATCGCGAGCGACGTGCTTACTGGAATCAGGGTGGCGACGCAGGTTAGCGGCGCTGATTGGAATCAGTCGGGGTCGCCAATGTGATAGGAAAGAATTGGTTTGGCAAGTTGGGCTTTGAACAAAGCTTGGACTGACAATCTGTTGTAGGGTTCTCCATCTCTGTTGCTGATGATTGGTTGTTGATCATGGTTGAAAGTGGTGGGAAGATTCCTGCTCTTGCTGTAGGTTTAGCAATCTCAGTTGATGAACCATTAGAGTAGGAGTTGGACGCAAGTGGGAGCCTTGGAACATGATAACGTGAGGAGGATGGTTCCTGGGGAGAATGCCGGTCGGGTCCTTTGGATTCACAAGTTGCGCAACTCGGTAGAGGATATACTCGAAGTGCGGAAGGAAGTCAATCGAGAAGTTGATGCCGTTGGTAGGGACTGGAGTGAGGTCAGAGTAGACATCCATGTAGTAGGTTTCCTCATTTGCTTCTGTTGGTTGCAGGGTAAACAGTTGGAGGAAGTCCAGAGGTTGGCAGACCACATAGTTGATTGCAAGTGTGTCATCATTGACATCATCAAGATCCAATTGAACAAGAGAGGGCCTGGTAATCATGGGAAGCAGGTTGCAAAGTTGGACAAGAATAGATCTGCAGGTGGAAGGTTGCCAATATGGAAGCGGTTGTTGGATAATTCTGGTTCCCTCGATCGTCGTCGCGTCTTGCGATTAATGAGACCATGTTCGAATAAGGCAAGGCGAATGATTGTCTGGGCAGTTCGCAAGGCAATCGATCGTTGTTCCTCGTCGTCCAATCGAAAGAATTCGTGTATGCGACAAGATAGGGATTCGCGCGAGCGAATTCAATTCCACGCGAAACATTTTCCGATAGCGTTTCAATCCGCGATAAGGAATGCAAAAGGCAGGGAAAGATCGGCTTCAAAGAAGGCATGGTTAGCAAAGCGGGGCGTCCGAAAAGTAGTGGTATCAGGAACAAACTTAGAGCGGCAGCGGTAGACTTGATATCTTTGGCGATCTGGAACAAGTGTTTCGGGTAGAGGTCGTGTTGACGAAATCCGTGTCGGTGGTATGTGCTGTGGCGGTGGTGGGTTATGTAGTAGAGTCGGAGCGCGTAGATGAGTCCGACAGCACATTGCGTTTCCATCGGGCAGTGGGAGGGTTTTCGTAGAAGTCGCGGGTGATGTCGTAGTACTTATCCGGGATGCCGAAGGTCAAAAGGAGCGTTGTTCGTCGGTGAAATGCTGGGTTAGCAAGTTGGTAGCACGGTTCAGAGTGTGAATCATGCCGAGTAGGTAGAACTTGTCGTCGCGGGAATACCGAGGGAGTTAGGACTTGGCATCTGGTGTCTGAGAGTGATGTGGCGCGATATAGGCTTCATGTCGGGTGACGTGATGTCGCGAATGTGATGAACTTCCGGTGGAGCGGCGAGAAAGTTGAGACAGAAAGCTGCGATAGTGGTGCTGATTTCGATGCAAAGCGGTAGGTCGCGTAGATGGATGGTACCGTTCAGTGGGTCGTCCAGCGTAGCTTCTGAGAACATCAAGGCCGATGATGGATGGTGAGCTGGGTCCTGGAACATTGCATAAGGGCGTTGGTGAACTGGGGCAAGAGGATTCAAATGCCTTAGGGGCGGTTCAGGAAAAAGTGGGGTAGCATCCGGACTGGTTGTTGAGTTGCTGCTTTGGGTAGCTCATTAAGTGCTTCCAAAATTGGGTTAGTTGCTGTTTCTTCCACAAATTCCTCTTCAATGCTTTCAATGATCATGGGTTCTGGCATGATTTCAACTTCTGGTAAGACTTCAGGGTCAGGAACAGGGTCAGAAGCAGGGTAAAAGTTAACAGATGGCTTAGTTGGTGAATTATCACTGGGGAGTAATAATTTTCACCAACATCAGCACAATCAGGAGTCAGGGAAGAGGGTAAATCTTCCAATTTGATAGGAACAGGATGCTGGACACTCAAGGAAGTGGAGAAAGGCTGGGATCAGTGGGATTGTGGGCTCTGTAGGCACACTGGGGTGGACTGGATTGGATCGCCGTACCGTCCACGACAGTAAACTCGACAGTATCATCATCATCACAGTACGATTCCAAGGCCTTTTCTTCAGCAGTTAGGGGCCGCGTGGTGCAAAGTGGACAAAGGGTCGATATCAAACGAGTCATCGGTAGGCGAAGCGGGCTGGGAAAATGGTCGAGTGGATGCGTCATCGGCAGAATGGTCATTGAAGTTGGGACGCGGGGACGGTGTCTCAGGATAACACGGACTGTAAATACGGCGGTTGTCGGGGACTGTGGCGCTGACGCGAAGGGAGTTTGGACGGAATCTGGAGTTTCGGCACAAAAATTACGAGTCCCGAGTTCAGCGCTGCGGTCATGACACGTCATAGTTTTCGTTCGCGAGGCTGCAGAGTTGTCGACGTCCACCAATACGCGCGGGGGCGAGGGAAAATTTTGAACAGTCATTTCTCGAGAACCATCTGTCGGAATTCGCTCAAATTTGGCCAGGATGTCGACCATACGGTGTGCTGGCGGCACGGAGTGTGAGTTTCGTTGCCCGATTACGCTGCGAACGAGGATGAGCAAATCAAGAATGGGCATCAACTGTTCATCTCCAGTCATCTTGATGGCAATTATGACAAGGTCTTCAAGGTCCTCATGATGCTGTAGAAAGCCAGTAAACTCAGTGAGGGTTGGAGTATAACCGAAGGAAGCAATTCTGTGGGTAAAAGTGGCGATTTCTGACTCCAGGCCAGGATGACTGGGGTGGATGAGTGTGGGAGGTTCTTTGGATTCTCCCTGGCATGTGCTTTCTGGCTGAGGGAGGCTGATACCTTGATGGTGAAGGATGGAATGGGAGGTTAAAAAGATGAGCAAAGAGACAGTCATGGAGATCTTTGCATGTCTTCTGAAGGGTGGTGAAGCCAGATGGATTCATGCACCCGGGAGCTTGAAAAATTGGATTGTGAGCAGGTTGGGCAAAGTTGGTCAAGGTGGTAACTTTTGCGGTTGGAATGCTTGGAGTGTTGGCTCTGGACTTGTAGGTGAGCGTGGGAGGCGAATTTGGAGCTTTCTGGGGCGTTTTCAAGTCGTTCGTATCATCGGTGAGATCGATTACGTTGTGTTCGTTCGGGTTAGTGCGGCGCTTGGCGGCGGTAGTAGTGTGCTCCTCTGTAGTAAAAACATCAGTAGGTCCAATGTTATTGCTCATAACATTGGTAGATGCAGCAGGTAAGGTAGTTGGACCGTTTTTGTTTGTAGTTTCGCCCATTTTGTTGTAGTAGTTGTCCATGGTAGTTGTGGTTGTAGTGGTCTGCATCTTTGCAGCCTTCTTGGTGGTAGAAGTAGCCCTGTGGCTAACTTTAGTGTCCTGCTGTGGTGGAGCTGCAAAAGCCTGCTGCTTGCGCTCGTCGGGGTGGAGGTTGCGATCCTCTTCAATAATATCATCGATGTCGTCGGAGGTTAACTTGCAGACGTCAAAATAGGCGGGACCTTTCTCAGAGGTGCGCCTCTTCTTCTTGTTGTTTGGGAGGTCCTGATCGTCATCAGGGGTAGTGGTTGGAGAAGGGATGTAACGGACACGGGAGGGGAGCTTGGATTTCTTCGGAGATCCATAGGCTAGGGCACCTTTGTAGAGGGCGGGATGGGTGGGCGTGTCAGGAGGGACAGGAGATGCGCCGAGTTCGGCGGGGTGGTCGACGTTAGCGTCGAACGCGTCAGGGTTAGCGCCTTTGGAGGCGGACCTAGAGGCGCGAGGGGCAAGGGGGCGGAGGTAAGTTCTGCATGGTGGACTTGAAAAGTTCTGTTGCCTTCAAGGGTGAGTTTAAATCCGTTGCTGGCGAATCAAAAGGCGAGAAATTAATAGCAGTTAAGCGTAGGTTCTTAACGGCCGTAGGTAGATTCGACCAATGATCGGAGACATTGGTCGAGTATTTCCTCGACGGTAGAGCCTTGGACCGGTGGTACGAGGCGAGCAACCATGACAGTATTCGTGTGATCGGTACGCGAGTACTGGCCGACGGTAGACTTAAGGTTAGTAGGACCTAGAAGTCTGCCGTCGGACTTGACGGGAGAGGAAGCGAACGTGACGGATCGTCCAGCTTTGGGCGTAGGAGTCCTGAAGATGTGGACCATGATGGTAGATTTGTTGTTACAAATATGTAGAAGATGTAGAACTAAGTAGTAAAGGCCTTTACTGTTTTTGGTTTGTGGAAATTATAAGTTAAAATGTAGATGAAAAATGAAAGTGAGATCTCAATATTAGTTGGAGTCTCACAAAGTTATGTTGCTTTAATCCCACTTGTTGAGTGGTGTTTGAGTTATGAATCCCATAGTAAAGTTGTGTTGTCAATAAAATTGACAACATAACAGATTTGAATACTTAGGGAAACTCAGGGCAACATGATTTAAATTCCTTGCGTGGTCGCGGGATCCAGAGTTCTGATTCGCAGAACTACTGGAACGAGTCACGGACAGACGAAGGAAAATAAAGGACTGTCTACCGTATTACCGTATGGTATTTAACCTTACAGTAATTACGAGTGACAGTGTGACAGAGTGACAGTATGTAGATCTTTAACATTTTACTCAATTAGAGGATCGCGCCGAACTTTCGGTTAACTGCATAGGAAGTTTCAAGAGATGCCTCCCTCCATTGCAACGACCAGCTTCCTCAGATAAGGCAATCAACACAGTTAACTTGGTGATCGTTAGTCTACCAACAGACAGGCTTCAAGCTTCTTATGAAGTCAATAAGACGGACACTCCTTATTCGCAATGATGAACTGTCAACAAGCGATGATGACCTTGAACGAGGGTTGCACAAAAAGTTGAAAGGTAAAGAAAGGGCAGAGTGGATCGTTCCTATTTGGCAGCGAGATCGTACCACATACCTGGAAACTCCTGGTTCCAAGATTGGTGGCAGTTCGTATATGCCAATAACCACCCAATTTTGGCCTCTGCTGCCATGATCGGCACCACCCAGTAACAAATGGAACAAGGATTCTTGTTTTCTGGGGACACTATCGGCAAGTTTAGCAATCTTCAATCTCTTTTACCTCTATTTCTATTGGAAGGGTCAAGCGGATGCGATTGCCATTTCGAGTAATGTCACGATCAGCACTGACGATGACTACTTGGATATGCGGAGCGTCGTGGTTCACCAGTGGCAGTTTTATCTGTGGACCCTTGGTGCACTGCTGGCGTCACTCTATAACACGTCTATCTGGACCGTCGCCGCGTGCGCTGTCTGCGCTCCCGGTGGCAGATTTGCAACTCTGAGTCACTTGCGCTGGGTGGGTAAAATATTGGTATTTGTCATTGTTTTCGCGACGGCAGCCATCGCGATCGTTCTCGTCATCTATCGCGCAAATGTTGAAGGCGACACTGTTATAGAAAAGGATTTTAATGGAGTGGTTGAACAAATTGACATTGAAAATGCAATGAAACCTCAGGCCAACTTGTATTTGAAAGCTTGGGCGGTTCAACTGCCCTCTCTACCTTCGTCTATGATGCCGTAATACAACGGTCTTCTTCTCCGGCATCTTGGCATGTGGCGGAGATTTTCCCATCCTTGGAGGACGACCCTATGAGAAGAGGAAGGAAGCTCAAAGGCTCACCAAGGAAAGGAGGAGAAGCCGTAGGAGCATCCGCGAGAGAGTTCGGTTGTCCATTACCGCAGGCGACGACTCCTGCCAGTCAGATGACGAGGCACAAGCATTCATGAAGGCGCGCCGTGAAAGCAAGCGCGATAGCGTTCGATCTTCCAGGAGCCAGAAAAGAAGCTTCAAACTTGGCACCAGTTTCCGGAGGTCGAAACGTCTTTCTGCCGATAAGTCCGTGCTTCGACGGCCTTCCACAAGCTCAAGAAAGCTCGAAGGTCGAAGAAAGTCGAAAAGCGGGTCTACTGATGCTTCGAGCAGTGTTGATTCCAGTGACTTTCTATCAGATGACTCCACTGAATCAAATGTGGAGGCTCAAGAGTCGGCGAAGGAGCGCCGAAGAAGCAAACGTACAGGTGATGCGTTCGAAAGGGACGAGGTACGCAGAAGCAGGAAGGCGAGTTTTAAAGACGACAGATCGGGAAGCGTGTGTCTGCTGATGATCACGGCAGAATCTCAAAGACGCGAGAAGGTCGAAGAAAGTCGAAGCGGGATTCCACTGCTGCGATCAAGGGCAATGCGGATGACGATTTGTCAATTGAATCCCTTGAATCAGGCGACGATGCCCAACTGTCGGCGAAGGAGCGTCGAAAACGAAGAAAATCGAAACGGGATTCCACTGCTGAGATCAAGAGCAATGCGGATGACGATGTATCAATTGAATCCATTGAAATAAGCGACGATGCCCCACTGTCGCCGAAGGAGCGTCGAAAGCGAAGAAAGTCGAAACGGGATTCCACTGCTGAGATCAAGAGCAATGCGGATGACGATTTGTCAATTGAATCCATTGAATTAAGCGACAATGCCCCACCTTCGGCGAAGGAGCGTCGAAAACGCAGAAAGTCGAAACGGGATTCCACTGCTGCGATCAAGAGCATTGCGGATGACGATTTGTCAATTGAATCCATTGAAACAGGCGACAATGCCCCACTGTCAGCGAAGGAGCGTCGAAAGCGAAGAAAGTCGAAACGGGATTCCACTGCCGCGATCAAGAGCAATGCGGATGACGATTTGTCAATTGAATCCATTGAAACAGGCGACAATGCCCCACTGTCAGCGAAGGAGCGTCGAAAACGAAGAAAGTCGAAACGGGATTCCACTGCTGCGATCAAGAGCATTGCGGATGATGATTTGTCAATTGAATCCATTGAAACAGGCGACAATGCCCCACTGTCAGCGAAGGAGCGTCGAAAACGAAGAAAGTCGAAACGGGATTCCACTGCCGCGATCAAGAGCAATGCGGATGACGACTTGTCAATTGAATCCATTGAATTAAGCGACAATGCCCCACCTTCGGCGAAGGAGCGTCGAAAGCGAAGAAAGTCGAAACGGGATTCCACTGCTGCGATCAAGAGCAATGCGGATGGCGAATCGTCAGTAGCATCCATTGAAACAGGCGTCGAGGCCCCACTGTCTGCGAAGGAGCTTCCAAAACGCAACGACGACCGAAGTTCAGGAAAGCTGGCTTCTACGAACGATCTGGGTAGAGCCTCAATGAAAGGCGAAGGTCGAAGAAAGACGAAACGGGATTCCAGCTCAGCGATCAACATTAATGTGGGTGGGGACCCAGCGAATAAATCTAAATCGGATGAGGTGGAGGCTGAAGCTGAGGTGCCCTCCAAGGACCTTCCAAAAGACAGAGGCGACGTCAAGAAAAGCGGGAAAAAGAAGACTCGCATCAAAGACGGCGACGGTTCCCGAAAAGGTGACTATGTTGATGATGAGCTTAAACTTTCAAATCTTGAGAGTCAAAGGCAGTCCAAGAGGAATTCCTCAAGCGAACCGAATGTATCAGGTGGAGATGCACAAGAGGCTTCGAAGGAGACGCGTAAAAAAGCCAAAGGCGACGAACGTCCGAGAGAAACGTTGAATATTGATGATCCCGACAAAGCTTCAGAGAAGGTTCAAGGTCGACGAAAGTCGAAACGGGATTCCACAGCAACGATGAATGTCAATGTGGAAAGGCACCCAAGCAACGAATCCACTAAAGCAGACGACGATATTCAACCGTCCGCAAAGGCGAATCGAAAGAACAATGACATCGGTGATCCTTTGAAACAAGGCGAGTCAAAACCAAGCAGGAAGGCAAGGTTGAAAGTGGACAACAGTCCCGTAATGGCGGAGTCTGTCGATGATACCGGCAGAAACTTAATGAAGCTTGAAGGTCGGAGAAAATCAAAAGGGGATTCCCCCGAGGTGGCTCAAGAGTCTTCGAAGGAGCGTCGACAAAGCGAACGCTTGGGTGACACGCGAACGAGCACGAAAGCATTGCTCAAGACCACCATATCAGGAGGCGATGAAGGCGACGCGTCAGAAGAGATGGCTCAAGCCAATGAGAGAAGGAAAAGTGGAAAGGGCGAGGGTGATTATAGTGGACTTTCGAAGGACGAGCAAACCAAGAGCTCAGGTCGTAGAAAACCAAAACGCGATTCCCCTGCAGTGTCGGACGTGAATCGTGATGCTGCTTTTTTGACCGAAACAACCCAATCGAACGAGGTGGCTCAAGAGTCTACGGAGGAGCGTCGAAAAAGTAAACGCTTAAGTGCTGCTTTCAACGAGGACACACAAACCAGCTCGAAGGCATTGCTGAAGACGACCGTGTCAGGAGGTGCTGAGGCCGAAGCGCCAGATGCAGTGACTCAAACCAGTAAGAGAAGGAAGAGAGGGAAGATCGAAGGTGAAGATAATGCATTTCCGAAGGTCGAGCAGACGAAGAGCTCAAAGGCACCGATGACGGACATCGCGTCCGATGGCACTACGCGAAAATCGAAAGGCTTGTCTTCGAAGGAGTCAGTGTCAGCAGACAAAGGACCTACCAAAACGCATACTAAGCCAGAAGGTCGAAGGGAGTCAAAACGGGATCCAACCGTACCGGGATCGAAGCCGTCTGATGACGCTCCCAAGACATTCGAAACAAAGGATGCATCGACCGAAGGCGTCCTACCAGCTGATGATGCGAAAGGAGGCCGAGTGTCTGAAACCAACCCAAAAGATTCGAAGAAACAGAGTGCCAAGTCTGCAAAGGAACCTCCTGAAGGCTCAGATACACGGGGGAAGAGCCAAAAGACGAAGAAACTCAAAAGAGATGATAAAACAGAGGAGGGCGTTGCCATCGATGTCGACGGAGGTGGCCAACAGGTTGAGAAGGATGAACGAAAGAAAAAAAAAGGAAAAAAGAAACGTCAAATGCAGGATAAGTCGCAGGGTCAGGTTGAGTCGCCAAAAGCATAAATTCCGACCAAGTGACCGGCGATGCGAAAGAAAGGAAACGACGAAGGCTGTAATTGAGTCGTCGAGGGAGAGGTTAGAAGGCTCCGCGATCAAAGCCCCCAATCCGACGATAAAGAGTGGAAGCCGCAAAGTGAACTTGAAGGACTTGAACCGAACGTGTCTCGTCGATAAAGGGCAGATCCGCTCAATTCACTAGATCTGTCGGAGCAGGTCGCATATCCCCTTGGACTCTTGATCATTCCCTACGAGCTGGCCATTGACAAGCTCACGTTTCCATCTAAGTGACGCAAAAATGAGAATGCAAATGAAGAGACTTAACAGTCTGTAAAGAAGATTCACAAAACAGCCCATTAGTGGAGCAGGAAGACAAGGCTCAAAGTTGACAATATGTCCAGAATTTTGGTGTCTGTTGGTGATCCTGGCAGAACCTTAATGAACCTTGGAGGACACAAAAGTCAAAATCGGATACCAATCCTGAGTCAACGCAAATCTGGATGATGGTCTACGGGCCACATCATTACAGACGAGTTGACTTCTAGTTCTACGAAGGAGTGAGGAAAACGCAAACACTTGAGCACGCCCATACCGACGTTAACCGAACTAGCACGACATTGATGGTCGTCCCATTTGGCGAATCCGACAGGTCATGTAAAGAAGCATCAACCCCATGAGTACATTCTTGCGGGTGATAATAATGGACAAGCGAGAAACCATCAATCCTCCGATCTTGTATTGTGCTTCAGCACTGAAATCTACAGAAGTGGCTTTCTACATTTATACCTTCTGACCTTTTCGAAAGAAGAAAGCCAGTAGCAACGCAAATTGTCGCACCAAGCTAGGCTGTTCCGGTCGCCGCCACGCCAACTTTCATGCAAGCGTAGAATTCCGGTTGTGAAAATGCCTTGTACATGATACTCCACAAATTTTGATCCGCAGCAGCACTCGTAGGATAGAATTCAGGCGCGATTTCATGCAGCAATCCCAGCTTATTGAATGGAATGCTAGGAAAGTCGTGATGTTCGCAGTGGTAGTTGGTACCCAAGGTCAGCACGGAATACCAAGGCCCCAAGTAGGTGCTCGATGACGGCCAACAACTTCCATCGGTGGCGGATATTGAGGACCCATGATTCGTGACGAACATGGCGCATGCAGGATGAGGAGGCAAACTCCACAATGTTTCGGACAAGTATAAAAACAACAAGGACTTCCAGCCCGCTAATTTCCATAGGACCAGGCGTAGAAGGGTAGCGACTCGAGAATATCGAGTGCAAGTTTCATGAAACACGCCAGGTTTGTTGGGAAAGAAGTAGTTGCGACCTGTCACACTGACGACAGCGTCGTTAATGACCAGCATGAACCGTTCATACAAAAAGGATAACCAAAATGCGCAACCATTCCGTAAAACCCTACCAGTCCTCCAAAGATCGAACCCAGATTTAGATATACTCATAGTAATGCTGCGCCCTTCTCCAAATTTAAAGGTTGGTCCAATCCCACCCAACAGTTTCATGCGATGGGCGACGAACAAGACGTCGCCATCTTCAAAATCAGCTTGATCCGAGCTAAACAATTGCTGGAGCGAGGCCTTCTGCGCATCTCCAACATGCGAATGATGAGATAGATGCCCATATTTGAGATAGAGATAGTAGCCGAAGACGCAGGGTAGCGAACCCCAGAAAAGAGTCGCCTCCTGTAACTTGTGCTTGGATAACTTTCCAAAAACCCGGGAAGTGGATTTGTTAAACATCGATCCATGAAGGCAGTCATGAAGGATTTGCAGTTGCCACAATGAAAATATCGATCCAGGGAAGAGGGCCAGCAGGAAAGTCTGAGGAATCGATAGCATGCGTCCTGATACTATTGATAGACACAAGAGCGATAAATTGCTGAATAAAAGCAGCGGTACTGCCATTTTTTGACTTGAAGCTTGCGTTTCCAGCCGCCGAATGTCATCACCGTACTTGTTGAGCATTTCTTTTCGACGTTGCTTATGCCACTGCGCTGCATCAGATAGTGTCGAAAACATCGGAGTCGTCCTCGCGATCATGGTTGGCCGATGTGCTACATGTTGTTGATTCCGTCTTGTCAAATGCATAGGGGCTACGAATGCTCGCACTGCATTCTCTTGTACCATATCGCTACAATAAGGAGAAGGACTGACGATCGGCACATCGTCGCAGACTATAAAGTGAGTAGCAGGAGAGAAGGACAAGACACCATCTGCCTGTTCCTGTATCTTTGGTCAATCATGTGTTGCATGTGGTGATGAGTCATGAAGATCAAGAGACAACAAAGAACGGTTACTGTGTAACTGGAGTACTGGTTTGTCCTTTACATGTCTGAAGTAGGAATATTGGGTACTGATACATTATACGGAGGACATACGTGGTACTAGTACTGAACATACGTTGCACTGGGTACTGTAATCCATGACAATACCGACCATTGGCAGTCCGCATCGACACATCAGTCTTGTTTTCATGTTTCCCCCTCCAGCCACAAAACTGCCGATCAAATTGAAGGCTTAGCCTTGGCCTCGTGCACATCCATGACCATGTCCACCAACAAACGCAAGAGACCGTCGGACTGGTGGAAGCCAGTAGCTTCGTGGATACGAGACCGAGGAGGCTTGGTGCACTCAGCAGTTTCATTGTCGGGAGATCGAGAACTGGTCGTCTCCAGGATTTGCTCAAGGGAGCAATCCTGTTGGAGATTCCGTTGCGGTGTTTGCCATGCTGTGATTCGATACAAACTACAGCAATGGGAAAGAAGCTGGGGGACTGTATAGCATCAATTTTGGATGAATTGTATTGTGAGGAGCAAGATTTATTGATTGCTCTGTTCCTAGCTCATCAAGTGGAATACGGATGGAGCGAAGGTGAAGCTTGCGACTATCGGCCATATCTTGCAACATTACCAACCAGCTCAGAGTTCAATTCGCTTCCGAGGCGGTGGAGCGATGAAAGCAAGCATTTTCTGCATGGCTCACGATTGCTTCATCGCATAGAACAAGCATCGGCAGGACTCACCAGAGACTACTCCTTGCTGTCCGAGAAGTGGGGTGACGCTGATGGCTTTGCTTCCCTGGAAAGCTTTGACACGATGATGGCTGCAGTAACGTCGCGAGCATTTGCGGGAATGGGTGCGTCTCGTAATGACGTTGATATTTCAATGGTTCCACTCCTTGACATGTGCAATCATCGGCGGGGTATTGAAGGACAGAACATCACATATCGGCGACTCAACTCCAGTGTTCAAGCGATTGCAAAGGAAGATATCCAAACGGGAAAGACTCTCCAAATCACCTACGGTGCCATAGGTAATGCTCAACTTCTCTTTAACTATGGATTCACCCTTGACAACAATGTCGAGCCAGACGGATCTTCCAACGACGTCGTGGAAGTGCAACTTAAGGACGGTTCTCCTCTGGTACAGTTGAGGACTGGCCCGAAGCCGTATACCTTTGGCTGTTTTTCAAAAGCCGTGGAGCAGTTTCATGAACATAACCTGGACACTGAAATAGAATGCGATGGTCCGGACGACTTGGAAGATTTCTTGAAAGAGTGTGACACATACTCCGGCTTTTGCGTCGTCGACGACGTGGAGAGTGATGACTACGAGGAGGATCCAGACTCAGTGAATGCCGATGCCGAGATTGGAGCAATTCGAAAGCTGGAGCAAGCTCTCGTCGCCGCCCGCTTGAAGTATGGCTTGAAAGGCGACGCCTGTAAGATGGACGCTACGTCGAGAGATCCGCGACTTCATTATGCAGGCATACTCATCCACTCTGAAGTGCGTACCATACAATTCTATGAACTGGCGTGCACCTTCATTGTCGCAAAGTTAATGGAAACCGAGATTCCGCATTTCAAATGGGCAATCGAGGTGGACGATGTCCTTCTGAAGAGTCAAGCCATGGACCTTGCTTGCGCTTTCCTCCAAATACGATGCCCAGGGTTCAGAGACGAGAGCACTCCTCAATAGCTAGCTGAGAGTCTTGACGCCATGACTGCGATAGTATCCTTGTCTGACGAATCGCTGCTCTTGCTGCTACATAGTATATTTTGCAATAGTGACAGTTTCGATTCCGACGCTCCTTTGTCGGCCCAACTCTTAAGGACTTGAACGAGTCGATTGCTAAACATGCGCTCGGTTTTGGTTCGATGGGCAAGGGAACCCCAAGTTCTTCGGCAGCTCTCGCAGAACAGACATCCACAAATGCTCAAGTGTTGCTTCAGACAATGTCGGAAGAGACTCAACGCCGCGGACATAAAGCGCCGCAATCGATACACTAGGACTTCCGCCGTTGTTGAGTACAAGTGCCAACAAGTCCAGTGCAACGACGTCGGGGCCATGGACAAGCATCGCCTCAAGAAGCAGGAGAGCAACTTGATTCTTGGTAGCGTCGTTGAAGGTACCGACCGACGACGCCACTAAAAGTCCAACCTTCCGCATCGTCTGCTGCGTCGCGCCGAGTAATGACTGTCGCGCGAACCAAGCAAACAACGATGTGGTCACCCTTGTCATTCTGTCAATGTGTTCGAAGAACCCACATCCCAGTAAGGCAGCGATGCATCGAGTTCTCCAAAGCAGCTCAAGTGTGTCCAGCTTTCCGTCGAGGGAGAAGAAGGCCAATTCATCTAGGAATCCAAATGGAATCTCAGACAAACACTTGATTAGTTGATCAACAGCGATGTCCACGCTAACAATTGACGATACCTTGGTCAGAGATTGGAAAACGTCCTGAACGACGAAGACTCGGAGAATGCTAGCTGTCCTCGGAGCCAAGAACGAGCTATTCGACTTGATTTCGTTCAGAATTCCTGCCACGGCTGCTAACCATTTGCAAGCAAAGACTGAATCGCTGTACTCTGCAAGCTTAAACCGACAGAGTTCCCATGATTGGGAAATAATACTCTCCGCTAAGTCTGTTGACGACTTTCGGATTAAGTCAGACAGCCCATCATAAAAGAAGACTCCTCCGTTGTCGAGGAGAGTGGTATCCTTAATTGACAACACATGAGCTGCAAGGCTGACGAAATCTCGCCCATCAATTGCAGCACGACGTCGGCCACTGAATTGTGAGAGTAGAAGCCGAAGTGAAGCAATATTCAAGTCGGAAGAATCGTACTCAAGTGCCATCAAAGGACCCAGCAGATCGGTCGCAAACTGTCCTGGCAGGGACAGAGGCGACAGCGAATCAAGTAGGCGACAAAAGAGTCGAACATCGGGCGTGTCCCCCTTCTCTGATCAAGCCCAATTCCATGCGAATCAATGCAACTATATGGAACAACAACGTCCCATTGTTCGGGGTAGGAAGCTTGCTTGCGTCAAGTGATAGGTCACTAGCCTTCGCAGTATTTTTTAAAGGTGCCGCCAGCACCACAGCATCAGACTGCGTGACTTCATGCAGCGACATGGAGGATAGAAGCCCACGCAATACGATGGAACCTTCGGAGTCAGCGGTATTCAATGCATGCAGCACAGCTGATATCACGCTTGCTGATGTGCGAGGTAACAGCTTCGACGACGCCAAAGCGGAAGCCTCACTAGTTCCGAAGACAGGCAGCGAACCAACTACTGGTACCAGAGCTAGTATCTGTTCAAGGCTCTTGAAACATGCCTCTCTTTCTTCAACCCAAGCCTTGCTGCTTGTTTCGGTAGTAAGTGATGCTGATAGAAAAAGTCCATCCAAAGGATCGCTGGTCTCCAACAGTTTTGCTTTCAAAAGCCCGATGTCGTTCGATGTGAAGACGGTAGCAGTTGCGCTGTTCGAGCATATACTTGCAAGAACATATTCCACTCCAGTTCCAAGCGGAAGCTTGAGAAGCAGATGGAACAGAGAATGAATTATGTCCCGGTGGATTCCCGCAAGTGTTTGGATGCAGGCACTCAAGCACATTAACAGTGACTTCGCCTTTGTACTTGATACACTCAGAATACAAAAATTGCCAAGCTGCTTGATCTGCTTCAACAAACCTGGCAAAGGTGACGCACTTCGAATGGACGCCACGAGCGTCAAAATTGCAGGGGCCCCTTCCACAAAGCACAATTGCAATTCGTTAACGAGACACCCGACGAGTTGACCTATCCAAGACTGTCGCTGGTTCCTATCAGCTGAGATCCGTGACATCGGGTTCGAAGTCCCGGTGGGGATGGATTGTGCCATGAACGACACGCCGAAGAAAAGTCCTATCGATCCCATGCCTTCAGAACACACGGTCGTCAATGTGCGTAGCCCTCTGGCAAACACGTCGTTAGATCCAGAATGGAGTGATCGCACACCAGCAAAGGCTAAGCATAGATACCCGACATCAAGGTCGGTGAATCGATGCTCGTTGAAGGCCTTTTCCGCTTCTGCTGTGATGTTGCCAACTATGGGAGCCAAGTTTACATCGGACTCAGATATTCCATCGGATACACTCATGCTGTCTGGTATGTACAAGGACAGAGACAGTAGTGCCAATTGAGAGTAGTCGACGTCACCACTGATACCACTCCACCCTTGAATCTCCAGGATGACTTTGCTAAGGTCCGACACGAGAGATCCTGAATGCAACGACGATAAATCAGTCCAAAGCCTTGACATTGCTTGCAACCAGGCTTGAATGTTGAAGAGCTTTAGTGTCGGGCTCAACGTTTCACTCGATATATCTCCGGCGAAGTCACCAAGTCGCTCGAGGTTTTTGCCGTCGAAGCAAAGAAGGGATGCAATCGCAGTTGAAGCTGTCGGATCCGAGTGATATGTCTCATAGACCTCTTCAGGTTTCGGGAGAGCAGCGATGGCAGCCTTCGAAACTTGCAGGGTCTTCTTCATTTTCTTCGAGTCTGACAAGTTTTTATGGCCCTTCTGCCAGATGGAGGCGTCAAGAACCTCCTCCTCAAAGTGGACGAGCGCCCGAGACAGCACTTCCACTGGGCTCTCGGCGTTGAAGCCATTTGCCGGAGAATATTTGAGTGAATCCTTCACCAATTTACACAGTGACACGTAGCGGCGCGATACATCTGGGATAGAAACCTCGTCGCCCTCTGCTTTGTTCACTGTGACAGCCTTGATGGCTTCCTCGTCGATCCCAAGCGATGATAGGGAGTAGTTCGCCAGAGACTGAAAAATCTTGAATCGTATCCGCTCGTCGACTAAGGCATTCGATTCTGCCAAATCTACCAGGGTTTGGACAGCGCTCGAAACCTGAGGGGACAATCCACCTTCTCGGCGGTCTTCTTCCTCATCAATGATCTCTCCGTCGCCGAGGAGGACAACCAACGCTTCTACAATCACTGGGTCCAATAGCAGCACCTGAGATACATCACCAACAGCGCACAAACGCTTCCCAAGAACTTTAATCACCAAGTTAAAATCAAGCTCCCCATTATGAATCAAGTAGTGAAGACTTAGGATCGACAGATGAGTGATCGAGGGATGTTCATCACCCAAATACGTTTGCAACCATCCAATAACGTCAGCGACATCCCGAATCAAGTCTTGCTCAGCCATCTCACAAACGACTGTTGCAACTGCAAGTCGGATTTCCGCTTGTCGTTCTTCCACAAAAGTTCCCAGAGAATCGACGACGCGACGATACATTCTTCGGTTGCTGGCACACAAAGTGGAATACATTCGAATCGCAGCAATGCGCACTGAGAGCGGTTGATCCTTTTGGGCCAAGGTGAGGCCTACAAGATTCCAAACTTCTTGGGCGCAATGAGGATCTGATACAAGTGCTTCACATAGAAAGCGGAGGCGTCGTAGAAAGGCACGTCCGTCGAGAGCAAACAATTGCCGCATCGAATTCAAGAGGACAGGAGCCATGGGAATCCCGAGGTGTGGGAACTTAAGGAGAGCAACGTCTTGACGAAGCCATTCACGGAATCGTTGCCCTCATGGTTGAGCAAAAGGCCGCAGGCGAGAACAAGAAATGCGTTTTGAGTCAAGACGGGAATTTTCGAGGCATCCATGCGTTGCAATGAGCTGACAGCCAGCTCAAGAAACGGCACTAAGTCCTTTGGGTCGACCTCGAGGATTTGGATGACAGCTGCACTCTCACCGTCTGGCTTCCGACTACCAGAGCGTAATTCGACGGCGACTTCAGTGAGAAGCTCGTCCTGTGTGAATATTGACGCAATTGCGGAACGGACAATACCTGACCATTTGGATTGTGATCTGGAAAGCGGCTCTAGCATTCTCAGAAAGCTTTGGCAATCATCGAAAATCGGAGTGGATAAAAGCATTGTCGCTAGCTGAAATATGCTTTTATCGTCAAGCGACGCGCAGTGCTGAGATATTTGGAAGGCTGTGCCAAGGATTGCTTGCAACGACGAGGGATTCTTCTCAAACAAGGAAGGGAGTACGTCATTCATTACTTGGGACAAGAGCATGGATACTGTGCTAGCATCGATAGCGGTCATCATATCCATTATTTGGGTCAGCCAGTGTGCTGTGATACTCTCGTCGTTGTAATCAATGAACATTGTGAGAGAATCAATATGCCACGAGATTACATCTGGAGTCAGGTCGGACGACCAGCAAGATCGAAGCAGAACATCGAGAATCATCATTCGCTCCATCGGATGATTGGAAAGCGTCAAGACAGCAGTCGCCATGATGGGGGACAAGAGTGGTCGTATCAGATCGGAGCCGGCCGCTTGGGTTAGGATGGTTGCGAAATAAGATCGAGCCATGGGCTGCAACTGGAGGTATGTGTTGGAAATTCGATCGGCATCTAATCTTAGGTGCAGCGCAGCATCACGACAATGCCAGGCATAAAATGAAATGATTGCAGAAAGAGTGTTCGTGCGATCTGCCTCCTGAGCAAGCTGGATCCAGGCGGAAATCCATGACGGAGGGACGGGATTTGCTGTACTCTGCAACGTCATAAAAAAGGCTTGCGGCACCGAGTCGTTGGTAGTCGGCAAGATCAATACTTGAAGAATCTCATCACCCATATCTTCATCAAGACGCGCCAAAAAACAAACGCCAAGTCGTCGACCCATCAAAGTTTGCGCTTGATTTGGGGGTTGATGGTTGGCATTCTCCGTCGAACGCTTCAATCGTTGCAAGATCGAATGGATTTCCTCCGATGAAGATGACTTGTCTCCTTTTCCCATCTTTTCGGAAGATTATTTGAACAATGTACAAGACTAGAGTCTGGCCCGCACCGATTATTGAGCTTCAATTGCGACCAGGACGGCAGTGGCTCATGGAGTGCTCGATGTGATGTTTTAGTTTGTATTCGCTCAAGTTCACATTGTACAGGACTTGCAATAGTACCGTAATAGGAGTACTATCGTACTTCCGTTCTACGCCTGATATCAACTATCGCATACATGTACTGGTACAATTGTAGCTGGTATTCTGCATGGTGCATCCAGGGGATAGTATCCCAGTTCAAGGTGAGGGTACTGTAGTACCATATATTCAAAGTACTGAGGAGAACAGTACAGTACTTTCCACTTCCACATCGCACCGTGTACTGTACATGGGCTGCCGGTAGTATGCGGTAAATCTCGAATCGAAGATACAAGAGAAATTGTTTCAATGGACAGCTCTCGGTTCTCCTCGACCCCTCGTCACTGACAGTTTGCAAGTGACGATGAGCAATGACTGCGGCGTGGGAAACAGTGACGCTGAGCCAATTGGTCGTGAGCTGGACGATTTCGAAGCCAAGAACACGAGACTCGACAAGTTAAAACGTCAGAATGCCGATCGTCGAGCCCAACTCCAACAATTGTCATCACAGTCACAGAACTCCCACAACGACGATCCCATGGATATGAGGGCTGCGCTGCTTCAAGAACTTGAGCAAATTCCAACCCTCGACGAGCCAAATTTTTCCCCAGATCCTCGAGCCTTTCTTCGAGAAGTGGTTGAAACACACGATGAACTGGTTCAGTTGAAGGCTATCCTGGAAGAACAACTAGAACACAACAACAAGATGATTGGGGTAAACACATGTATATTGGAGGAGAGCCGGGAGATTAATGCCATTCTTGTGTCTAGGAATAAAGCCTCGCAACAAGCTGTATCCACTTCAGTGTCTGTTAACCAGCTTGAGGAAGAATCGTTGTGGCTCAACGACGAATTGGCCTATTTGACATCGTTGTTGGATCGAAGTGGCACCTCGCAAAACAGTGGACTGTGGTCCCTCCACAAGCTTGTACAAGAATTGATGCGACGTTACTTGGCATCTCCCTCTGACCCCTACCTTCTCGTTTCTGTCTTGCCCATTCACCCTAATCATATCGCGCTGCTCTCGCGATGTCACGTCATCCAAACTCACGAAGACAATCCAGATCTTGTTTGTCTTACTGACTATTTGGAGGAAGCAAGCGATCCAACAGAGTTGCGGACTGATGAATTCAACTGTTTGGTATCTGTTCAAATCATACGCACTTTGCTTGGTTCTGCCGTGAAAAGGGCTTTTTAATATCAGACGACAAGCCACAGCACTGGCATTCTCTTTTGCCAGAACGGATCACCGACAAATCTTGAACCCATATTTCTCAATCAGCATCATCTTTGCTCGTCATTGGACTCAACGCATGCGCGAATCTTTCGATGGAGGGACGCACTTTTGGTATTGCCGACGTTAGATTCGCCATTTCGTCGGAGTTTTGCGACGCTTCGTTCCGTATATGTCACGGTGTACTAAACTCTCAATTCGAATGCATTGTCTTCAGGATCAGGCCTGTCGGTATCTTCATCTATACTCGAGCGCGCATCCTGACACCCTCGCCTATCGAGTCGCTTGAGATCCCAATCGCCAAGATCAGCAACCAGGAAATCCCTAGTGTCTGGATACAAGCCTATGCCAACACATGATGTTGAGCTTGAATTACAGCGGGGCTCGCATTCCTCGCACGGCTAAACACCGACCTACTCTCACTGCCGGTCCCGTCGCCAAGAGTGAGGTCGATTAGGAAGGTAGGTGCACCCAGGTCTCAACAACGTCGTTTGGAGCATGGTTAGCACGACCCAATCGCATAATCTTCGTACGATAGGGATAGGGATAAATGGAATGCAGTCACGTCGAATCCCTCTCTCTCACTCAATTCGCGTCTCACAAAATGAGGAATGCTGTCATGAAAACCGCCTGTTTCACCTTGATCGCTTTGTTCGTTTCGGTAACACTGCCACTTCATCACATCGTCTACATGAGATCGAAGAATTCTATTTTGAGTACGATTCAGAGTCAGAAGACTCTCCCCACCGCGCGTTCGATGTACGTGAACCAGTCTTGTCGCCTTGTCACCCTATTCATCAACAATAACTTACCCTCATTCAGGGTTCAACTCACAAGCCAGATGTTGAATCGAAGACAGCGTTGGGAAGATCTGAAACCTTTGTATGGACACAACTTGATAAAGTGGTTCAGATGTTGGCCAAGCGTTTGAGCAGCCATGCAGACAACGCGAGGATTAAACACGTCGAAGATGTAAGTAGTTCGATCCACAAAGACGAACAAATTTTCTAGACTAATTCTCACAAATTCATAGATGCAAGATCGGGAGCTAATCCATTATAGTAGCTTCCATCCGATTCGCTTTTCTATCGAATACAGTTCCCTAGACCTCCTGCCTATCACGAGCTTGGAGAATGCTCTCAGAGTCGTTGCCATCAAGAACCTGATCATGCCTCGCATCCTCGAGACTTGGCAGGACGTCGTTTATGTCCAGCCCCTTCGAGAGGCTCTTGATCTACGTTCCCGTCCTGGCGGGGCTCTAAATCGTTGCTTCGGTACTCTCATGCCACCAAACCCGATCCCGGAGACAGACTATCTTCTGGTGGTAAACGGGGAGACTGATGATACGTACCCTTGCAGACTCGGAAACATTGCAGCATACGCCGGACCATGCGTCTTCGATGAACATCACTTCAATCCGAGGGCTGTAAGAATAATGATGATTATCGAAATTCCTGACGATGTTGTCCCTGAGCGTCACTCAAACTCTTATCTGCAATTCAACAGGGGAAAATCACTTTCTGCCTTGAACGTATGGAGACAGTTGACAACGTCATCCCACTAGATCTAATCGAGACCACAATCTCCCAAGGAATTGATGAAGTCGGGCGTGGCTTAGGTCTCTCATCTGACTTTTTGCCCTTCTACACCAACCCACAGTCAAACATTCCTTACGGATTTGGCCCATTAAGTTCACACAAATGCATCGCATCTGATTCCTTGATGTCGAGATTACCTGCCAACGTCCAGCTCGGACGCGATGCCGACAATGGAAATCCTTCATATGAGATTAGCGCCCCCATTCTCACTCGCGTCATTCAGAATCAACTTAATGATCCAACTATACAAGGTGCTCGACTTGAAACGCAACAAAGCTCAGGTGGGACGATAGGACAATGTGTTGGAAACCGCCTTGATGGGCGCCTCTTTGTCAATGAGCTCGTCGATAACGTGACTGTTCAGAGTATTCCAGTCACAACAATGGCTTGGCTGGAGGAGACAGGGTGGTACAAGGTGGACTACAGGAAGGCCGCGCCCGAGTTGATTTGTCCGGCGCTTTGCTCCGGGCGTGGCACTTGCGATTGGTCTGGAAATAAGCCACGCTGTCGTTGTGATGATGCAGACGACCGCACGCCTGGCTGCTTCCGCTTCGTCCGCGGCCTTAATCAGACGAAAGTCAAAGACTTGATTCCCCAAATTCCAGCTCAGGATTTGCCTGCGACCGATGCTGCCAGAACTCAGCTACCGACTTCGATAGAAGGCTCTTTTGAGCGACAGCCTCCACCTACAACTCGGTCTGGCTCGCCAGCACTCAAGAGTGTTGATGGTAAGATTGCGAAAGCATCAAATGCGACAAATATTGGAAGGCGCAAGGTTAGATGTACTGGCGACTCGAAACCAGAAGTAGGCGATAACGAGCACCTCAGGGGCTCGAACCCCACGGCAGGATTGAGACTGAAGAAGAAAGGCGAGCAGAAACGAAGGAGGCGACTCACAATTAGGGTTAAAGATCTTAATTGATTGAACGTTTCTATCGCTGCAGGTAGGAAAAGATCATCATTCAGTTTCGTGTCGTGACTCCATAGCGCTGGACTTTTTTCGCGCGCACGAGACTCAAGCAGCTTACGTTCCTCTTCGGTAGTGAGGCAATTCACACTCCGAGCTGTAAGCGACGAAGTTGGTTTATCTTGGAGACCTCGACCATTTGACGGAGGCTTCTTCGGGCGTCGCTGAGTAGCTCAATCAACTCGCTCAGCTCCTTTCCTACGGCAGCTGCAGCATGGTAGTCGCTCTCATGTTTCTGCTCTTCGTGTCCTTCAACTGCTGCCCTGTCAGCAGCTTTCTGGCGAGCTTTATCAAGGACGGATTCCTGCTTCTGAAGTCGCCTCTTCTCCGCCCGGTTTCGCCGCGAAACAATTTTCCTTGCGCAGACATGGCACATGAAGTCTTCATCTGGTTCGGGTGGCGTAATGGTTATCTTCGTGAGAATGCAGTTGAGATGCACAGCATTGCAGCAAAAGTCACAGAGTAATAAGTCACCGCCATCTTTGCATATAACGCAGTCATCCGGGTAATCGCCGTCGTATCTTTGTATTGTCGGGTATCGTCCCGTCTTCGCCTCGTCGATAAGAACCTGAACATCAACAATTGGCACGTCTGGGGATTCGGCATCGTCGTCATCATCGTCGTCGTTGGCGCCCACCTCGTCATCAACTGCTTCACCGTTCTCCCGCTTCCTTCCTCCTCCTGACTTCCTTGCTTTCGTCTGTCTACTGCGTTCGACTCCTTTGGGCGGTCGCGGTTTCTTGAAATTCAAAGACTTGAATACCGAAGCATACATGGCGCCTTCTTTCTTGTCGGATCTCTTCACGGTCTCCTTCCGAATTTCTTCTCGAAAGAACTTTAGGGTGTCATCTAGTTCTTTAACTCGCATTTCGAATTTGATCGCATCACCCTTTTCCAAAACACTGGGTGCCTTGACCGCCGCAGGCAATGAAAATCCAAGGGAAAGCCATACTTGTGCGTATACCCCCATTTCTCCTTTGCGCTTCTTTTCGTTGGGTCGTTTTCCAAAACGTAGCAAGTGACGCTCTACCCGCGCTTGAACGATATCATTCATCTCTTTACGTTGAGCAGCACGGACGATGGCCTTCTTCTTGCAGACTGCTCCCTGGAGATGGTAGACAAATCCTTCTTTGGACGTGTATTCCGTCCCACAATCAATGCATGTGAAGACATTGGCGTTGGGAGAATAAGATTTCGTGAGCTCGCGCCTTCGTAAATAAAGAGTGGCTTGAAATCCAGTGATGGGGGTTGGCGTTGATGATTCGACTGTCGTGAAGTCTTGATCAGGCGAATACAATCGTCGACGTTCGTCAGGAATCAAGGTGCACACAACAATTCTATCCGGCAAGGCTTCTGGTGGATGAATTGGATCTTGTCTAAGACCTTGATCCAATATCAGGGGCTTGGCGTCCGTCGTGATTGACGAGGTTCCGCCAAAGTAAGCGTTCCGCGTCGTGTCACTCCGAACATTGTCAAACTCGTACGTGCGCCGCAGACGACGTCGACGGAGACGTGATTGGAAACCAAAGTCGAGATAAACTTTGCGTTTCTGCACAACTTGCTTGTCTCTGTGACTGACGTACTTTTTGTGAACTTCCTTGATGTCATCAGGATAAACATAGGTAGACCTCCCACGATCGTCCGCTACGACTTCGACTACTCCATACTTGGTGATGTATCTGGAGCCTTTCTCAAGTGTTGGAAAGGATACACTGCCGGCCAGATTAGTCACAGACTGTTCGGTACAGACGCCGTGCTCTGGTGATATTGTCGGTTAGTGTGTTAACAAGCCGCTGGGTGTGCGGAGTATGAACCATTGTGTACTTACTGACGTGGTAGTTCTTGCCAAGGACACTAGTAAACACTTTCTTACATTTGGGGCAGGTACGATCTTCCATAGAACCGCGAAAACGTTGCGATTCTTTTACCTTTGGACGACCCACGATGCTTTTCTTTCGTTTCTTGAAGGAGCAGGTGATCGTTTCAGCTTCTCCGGCATCGACTCTTTTCGACAGACAAAATTGTCTTGGGAAAGAGTGGACGATGTTAGATCATTGGATATATTGGTGCAGCAGAACCACGTGTGCGTGCAAAACACCTACCTACGTGATACTTCAAACCCTGGACGGTGACAATCACCTTTCCACAGTGCACACATGTACGATCGGCCACTGCACCTCGTCCCTTTGGGCCTTCTGGGGAGCGCTTGGAGTCCTCCTTTCCTTGTGTTTTCCTCCCGCTCGTCGGATTTGTAGTCAACGTCGCTATCGTCCTTTGCCTCTCCTTCCGACTGAGTCGCTCTTGTGTCGTCGCCATCCGATTGGCTTCCCACATCGGTATTGTTACGTGCAGTCCCATTATCTACGTGCCGTTGTCTTTCCTTGTTCTTGTTGGTGGCGACGGAGATTTCACCACTTCTTCGGCAGTTTCAACGTGGAGCTCCTTCGATGCACGTCTAGGCCGTTTTCTTGCCTTACCAGGATCACAATTGTTTGGTGGATCTTGATCTGCTTCAAGAGCGGGAGCATTGGAACTAGGACGATTTTCAACTGCATGACTCTCGCTTTCTTCCTCAACTTTGATGCGCTTCCGTCTTGTCTTCACCATGATCTTCTGCGTAAAGTTGCCAATGGCGATCAATACTCTACACTCTATACCTCTATACTGTATTTGTTGGCAGTGAAAAGTGAAGAAGTGAAGTGACGGGGGAGAGATGAATGAGGCAAAAGATGCGCGAATCACAAAACAAAGCACACTCGCAACTCGAACCAAAAGGCTTGCAATAGGTGCATGTGACAGGTGACAGGTGGTATGATAGGTACTCGTAGCCTCGTAGCATGCGAGAAGCAACTTCCAAAAACATGGATGCAAGGGGGTGTGGCTGGTGGGTCCGCAGTCCGCAGACAGTATCTTCCGGGTTGTTTGGAATCTTATACTAATTGATCAGCACTGACAACGCACCAGCACATCAGACATTACTTGTACTTGGTTCTACGGTAGGAGACGGGATGCGTCTTATAGAATTTCCGTGACAGTATGTCATATGCGCGTATGGCGTACGTGTCGTCAGGTGATCTGAAGTGGTTCCACCCGGAGCTGTTTGTATCAATTAACTCCGTAGAACTCGACGTAGAAAAGAAGAAATCGGGACAGTCCTAATATGAGATTCCGTCCGACTTGAAGTTCCGTTGCGCTTCTTCCTCTGTTCCCTGAACGATTGATCCAACCCTCCGAAACATCTTCGACACCGGTACATCACTGGAGTTCGTGATTACTACACTCGACAGCCTAACATTGCCCTGCCAAGATGAGAGTAAGCGTCGCCCTCCTTTCACTGTTGTCGACAGTATTTGTCGCCAATGGATTCGGAATCAGCCCAAACAGAGCACAAATTCACTCGATGCGTGGGGGATCAAGGTGAGTACGTGCTAATGCTAGCACGGAACGAGCGGCCACTGTTTTGGTTCGGATTAGGTACTCAACTGTGTAAATGTGTCTCTTGCTTTTCAAAGTTTCGCTTCCAAGGTTGAACCAGAGACTAAGGTGGAGGGTAAGAAGGCCCCTGAGGACGCTCCGCCGGCAAACCTCGGATGGGACTCTCATTCAGCAGTTGTAAGTTACATTCTGGTCGATGTCGACAAAACCACCTTTCCACCCCACGGCGTATCCCGTCGCTGACACTCTGACTTTACCAACAGGACGTGGCACCCGACAGTTTGGTCCGCGAAGAAGATGGCCCTGACGGAAACTACCCCATGCGAGCCAAGATGGAGAAAATGTTGCGCGAAGCACAAATCTCCATCACGCAAGCCATTTCCGATATTGATGGCGGCGCCTCCTTCCGAGAGGACTGCTGGACTCGTGCCAACGGTGGTGGCGGTATGTCTCGCGTTCTGTCGGGAGGAGACGTCTTTGAAAAGGCTGGCGTCAACCTCTCTGTCGTGTACGGTACCATGCCTCAAGAAGCACTCCAGGCTGCCACTGAACGCGGTGTGGACCGTGCCAAGGGTATGGCCCCGGAGAGAGTTCCATTCTTTGCATGTGGTCTGTCGTCCGTGATGCACCCCAAGAACCCATTCTGCCCTACCATGCATTTCAACTATCGCTACTTTGAGACGGATGGTGGTGTTTGGTGGTTCGGTGGAGGTACTGACATTACTCCATGCTACGTCGACGAAGACGACATGAAGCATTTCCACGGCACATACAAGGAGGTGTGTGACCGTCACGATCCAAATTACTACCCCGAGTTCAAGGCATGGGCCGACCGATACTTCCAGATCCCTCACCGTGGCGAGACTCGCGGGTTGGGAGGAATCTTCTTCGACGACCAGAACGACCGCGACGCCGACTTGATTTTCGACTTTGCCAAGGACGCTGTGAACTCTGTGGTCAAGGCATACGGACCAATCATTGAGAAGCACAAGAACGATGACTTCACTCCAAAGCAGAAGGAGTGGCAACTGATGCGACGAGGACGCTACGTGGAGTTCAACCTTGTGTACGACCGCGGAACTGTGTTCGGATTGAAGACTGGTGGACGCATTGAAAGTATTTTGATGAGCCTTCCCGAGACTGCTCGATGGGAATACAATTTCACCCCGAGGAGGGCAGTCCCGAGGCTGACTTCATTGATGCGTGCAAGAATCCAAGGGAGTGGGTTTAACTTTCTAATTTTTTGACCGTTATGGAACTTCAAATTTCAAATTGGTAATAGTTCGCCTTGCACGGAAACCTCGTCGCCATGGATGTGGATCCAGTCGGGCCACAGTATCGATCTGGTCTTCTAGTTGCTACAGTAGAAGTACTCCGTTTTGCGGACCACTTGAAATAGATGACTCCGCACTGGATAACATAGTTGTAGGAAATCGAAAGACTCACGTAATAGGTTGGTCGCAATGCGAACTTTTGCTCCATCAACTTGAGCCAGAAAGAGCAGCAAATCTTTTGATTTTCCTCCGATCGAGAATGTCATACTGGAATTGAGTATATGCACGACCGTAGGTTGGTGACGCATCGTAGAAATAAGTGGCTTTGGTACATGAACAAAAATGATGCAAAACCGAACTCACTATTTGTGGACGCCAACAACTTAGTTTCAAAATTTTCGCGCGACGGAAATCATCATCCATCTCCATCCGACACCAAGATGAGAACAACTGCGGCATTTGTTTCCACGGCATTGACATTCTTTGTCGTAAAAGGATTCGACATTACGCCGATCATGGCCCGTGTTCCAGTCAGTAGCTGTGGCCAGACTCGAAGGTGTGTATGCGTAGCGCATGTAGCATACTGTGCGGCGCAGTTATTGGCATTTGCACTCACGCCGTTTGACATTCACTTAGATTCGCAGTCGCAACTGAGGTTGAGACTAAACCAGAGAATAAGAAGGTAACCAATGTTGGTTCTCCAGTCAATAGTGGGTCATGGGACACCCATCTTGATATTGTGAGTAGTCTTCTTGAAGAAGTTTCCCGCAATATGGTACAGCTACTAACTCACTTCATCGGAACAACAGGATTCTCCTCCTGACACCTTGGTCCGCGAAGAAGATGGTCCTGACGGAAACTACCCCATGCGAGCCAAGATGGAGAAAATGTTGCGCGAAGCGCAAATCTCCATCACGCAAGCCATTTCCGACATTGACGGCGGCGCCTCCTTCCGAGAGGATTGCTGGAAACGCGCCGAGGGCGGTGGCGGTATGTCACGAGTTCTGACTGGAGGCAACGTCTTTGAAAAGGCTGGCGTCAACCTCTCTGTCGTGTACGGAACCATGCCCAAAGAAGCACTCACGGCTGCCACCGAGCGCGGTGTTGACCGTGCCAAGGGTATGGCCCCGGGAGAGAGAGTTCCATTCTTTGCATGTGGTCTGTCGTCCGTGATGCACCCCAAGAACCCATTCTGCCCTACCATGCATTTCAACTATCGCTACTTTGAGACGGATGGTGGTGTTTGGTGGTTCGGTGGAGGTACTGACATTACACCATCTTACATCGACGAAGACGACATGAAGCATTTCCATGGCACATACAAGGAGGTGTGTGATCGTCACGATCCAAATTACTACCCGGAGTTCAAGGCATGGGCCGACCGATACTTTCACATTGCTCACCGTGGTGAAACACGTGGATTGGGAGGAATCTTCTTCGACGACCAGAACGACCGCGATGCAGACTTGATTTTTGACTTTTGTAAGGATGCTGTGAACTCTGTGGTCAAGGCATACGGACCAATCATTGAGAAGCACAAGAACGACGACTTCACGCCAAAGCAGAAGGAGTGGCAACTGATGCGACGAGGACGCTACGTGGAGTTCAACCTTGTGTACGACCGTGGTACCATATTTGGATTGAAGACTGGTGGACGTATTGAAAGCATTTTGATGAGCCTTCCCGAGACTGCTCGATGGGAATACAATATCACCCCCGAGGAGGGCAGTCCCGAGGCTGACTTCATCGATGCGTGCAGGAATCCTAGGGATTGGGTGTATTAAATCGCCACTTCAATCGGCCGAGTAGAATGAATTACATGACGATCTTGTACGCCTTGCTGTAGGAACTCCTGGTAGAAAATGCATTGACGCGGAAGTTTACATGTTAAGCACGCGACGTTGACATGACAAGGATCCTACATGCGATCCAATAGAGCTGGTCCATACACATCAAGGGATATAAATGTGTTTTGTCATTATTAAACCAACGATAGATCCTGGCAGCGCACTTCTGAATGCGCACGCTTTAATCCAACCTGTCGCCATAAATTGTCCGGAAATTTCCTATTGCGGTCCATTTGGGTAGTCTCGTCTTGTATTGGAGCGCCCACGCCTCAAGGGCGAAGATCGTTTGCTGCTGGTTCTCGTCGGCTGTGGTGGGCGGCTTTCCCGAGACGACGAGAATGGACTGGGCCTCGTGTAACTCAAATCCTCTAGTGCCGCCGAAGCCACAACCGGTCCGCTGCGATCGTTGAGCCCGGTGCAGTTAAAGGAACCCACAATTTGACGAGCTGACTGAGCCAATCCACTTCCAATGGAAACGACCGATTCCGCAGTTCTACTCCTCGAACCCGCGGTATCAAAGGTCATGTTCATATTAATCTCGTCATCCACACCCTGTCGATCATTAGACCATTTCGACGAGAGGCTACGGGCTTGCTCCATATACCCTTCACCGGTGGATGCGCCATGTTTCTCCTTGAGATACTTTTTCTTAAACTGGTCTACCACTTCTTGGGATGCAGTCAATCGCTCCTCCCATTCCTGTTCAAGAAAAATGGATAAGGTGTTAAACAACTGATCTGGCAACACGCAAGCACACAAGGAGGATGTACCAATGACGTACAGCTCTTGCCATCAAATATTCTCCCTTCAACTTTCCAAGTTGCTGTTCCAACAATTCCTCGTTCTTCTGCTGGGACCTCTGTGCTTCGCCCAACGCAACCCAGAATCGCTGCGCTACGCTTTGCAATGGTGTGTTATCATAGACTGGTGCCCCAAGCACTTCCTTCATTTCCTCCACCAAACTTGCCAACGCCTCTGCGGACGACTGTACCACTTGTCCAGCTGCTCCATTAATGGACGGCAGATCCTTTGGTTTGGACAAGACCATATCGCTGCGCTTGGATGTATCGGGAGGAGGGGCGCTCGAGGCGCGAAGGCCTGATCTCATGACATCGTCCATGGCATAGCGCAAAATAGCACATGCACGATCCGGACTCATGGATTCGGCGCGGGCAATGGAAAGCTGCAAGCGACCGCGGTGGTCGGAATCGACAGGCAAGAGGGACGACGCATTTTGACAAGCCGCCTCAAAGAGTTGGTAGCACTCCAAATGTTTATTGGCATCACGAAGAGAAGATCCAAGGCGAACTGCTTCGGCCAAGACATCCTTAACGTCTTGATCAATGATTTCTTCGTGACGAGAGCCGCCATTAGGCGAGGGAGGAACGTCCGAAGCATCGCCGCCTTCGACTTGATTTCTAAGTTGCTTCCTCAAATCGTGCAACTCGGCTTCTCTCCTTGAGGATTCAAAGGCAGCACCCTCCATGTGGGCAGCCTCGACGACGTGTTGGAACAACTTTTGAACATCAGCAAAGGCATCGATAATGGCCTCACCCATGACATCGTATCCAGCGTCGTAATGCTCCATGAGACGTTCAGCAATCGCGAGCAACCCATCTTCGTGACCAGACAGCGCATCCACCAGCAATTCCGGACTAACAACCGCTTCCTGCGGCTCTTCTCGTTGTGCAGGTGGTCTGCGTTGAGACTGCTGTTGCTGAGGTTTCGGTGGAGATCGAGGAGCGGTCGGACTGGGACGAGAATGCTGTCTCGAAATGCCATTGGTGCCATTTGAATTGTTAACGGGTGACGGCACCTCGGATTTGACATCTCGTACGGACGCCATGGCTCTTTCTCGCGTTGGGGCGCGATTTCCTACATGACGACCGGCCGATTGCGAACGTGTTGATTCGCCTTGGGACGAATTCAGAACGCTGCGTTCCGTGGATTTGGCACGAAGCTCGTTTTCAGAATCAACGCGACGGTTGTATTCGCGGGCGCGTTGGAGGACGGAGGATCGCGAAGATTGTGTCGACCTGTGAGAGGTGGCGGAACGAGAATCGCCTTCCGTTTCGTAGGGGTACGTTCGAGTTGGCGGCATTGTGCGAGTAGAGTAGTCCACTTGACGCAACCTACAATGCGTTTCCGATTAATGTGTTCAGGGCCTGAGAGTTTAGTACCTGTATGGAACTATGGCATGTGTGTATTCAAAGTTGAAAATATTGTCTACTCACTCAATACTCAGTAGTACAGCAGGAAATCAGACAAAGTGTGTCGTGTATGTCGGCGGCGATGATCGGATGGGAGAGTGAACAACAGTTATACGACTCCCGGAATATACTTTTTCTATTTGGCTACTTTCTTCTGCCACGAAGTCTCCCATAAATGTGCATGGGTACAATAGCTACTGTGCTGCTCGTTGCCTTTGCTAGAATAAGGGATATGGTAGTCAGCAACGACAACCCTTTTGGAAAGAGTCAACGGACATGCGCTTTGGTTCATGTAGGTAGAAATTGAGACTTTTGTACCGCTGACTGGATCCTTATCCGATATCCGCTTTTGTATAACTTATTGTGTTTGAATCTCTCACATTAAACGGACCACTGAAATGGAACAGAATGGGAACGCAGGTCAGATCACTTTATGACCAGTGCAAGTACCCAGTAACTTAACGGTCTAAAGGAAACGAGAGGCCGCCACTCCAGCAAGGCACTCCTTCCATATGTATCGGGGAGGATTCCACATTTCATTCAAAATGCTGGTCGTACCGTAACCCCTTCGGGTGCGAACACACAGTCTAATGGCGTGTATCAGACTTCAAGCTGTCGCTTCCAAGCTGTTTCCGTGGTGCTGGCGACGTTGGTGAGAAAAATGTTTCTGCAGGATGTCAACATCAATAGAGTGATGGTGCGTTCAATTTGCAGCGATTTCAGGCTGAGGAATGGCCAATGGCTGATGCAATGTGTACAGATGATCAACTCTCGCCTCTTGACGTGAAGAAAGGCCTTGCACAAATCCATTCGCCATCGCGCTCGAGAAGCACTGCAGCATTTACGCTCCATTGTCTATCCAACAGTCATGCCAGCATCGCGTGTAGCCTGGTCCAGAACCAGTTTTGAAACAATCGCCTCATAATGTGACTCTTCAAATAGGAGACTTAATTGATTGACTACAATGTAAAACGCACGTCAACCTGATCGAGTGGGCATCACTGCTTATAGTTTCCCCTTGCGATGAATAGCCCTTTTCTTCCTGTCGAACCAACTTGATCATCAGTAGATAGAACGCAAGTAGTGCGTATGTCCATTTGAAACTTTGTTCGTTCTTACGACGCCTGTGCTGCCAACGAATCTCCCGGCGGTGCACCCCCAGGTACCAATACCGCAATCTGATTCCCATTCAATAAGATTTCACTCTTCAATTCCGTTCTCACGAGGCCTTCCCCCGTCGCGTCCGGAGTATATTCAATGGCATCATCAAGAACCAAATTGACCTTTGAATAGTATCAAAACGAAAAGCAACAAGCCATGCGTGTGTGAGTTCAGGACATTATGCGTGCGGCACCACAACAGATTTTGTCCCAAAAAAGCACCAGCGCCTAAACGTACATAATCGTCGAAGCCTCTCAGTGTGCCAACAACTTCAGTCTTTCCTCGCATCAGGATCCATAATTGACTTCCAATCGCCTTGTCAATCAATTCGAGAGGGAGAATACGATTTGCCATGATGTGTGCAACGATGTCAACGAGAAATGAGTCAAAGGGATGTTGTCTCGGAGGGGTAGGGCCTCGGAGTGAAGTGCAACCGAGTTACTGCTGACTATATGTAGCACTATGTACAGTATGATATCATATGGACCGGTAGATCACGACAGTAACGGTACTGTGGGGTGGCTGCGCAGTGCCCAGACAGACAGACGACAGACACCCAGCCAAAACTTGAATTATTCCATAGTAATGCCTGTGTACCAGTACTAGTATGCTGTATGGGGTATGGGCTACTCTACTAGATTACTCTGAATGTACAGTGTATACATATATGCATAGCTTAGAGAGCGTTGTCTTTGACGCAATGGTCTCTGTACGCTAGTAGTCCTTGACCCCATGGTTGTGGCTGCAGTCGAACATGCGCCTCTCATCATTCATTAACTGAAGTGCAAGTAGTCCCTGCAATGTTTCGATCTTTCGCTTCCAAAAGTTCAGTGACAACTGCTGCCGCTTCATTGCTGGCGACATCGTCTTGGAGTCACAGCAATGACAGCAACAAGGAGGATCACGCCATCAAGGACAAGGAGAGCATCCAGTCCTTCTCTCCCACCCTTCCACTCGTTTATTTTCATCCCAATCCTGATTTGGAAATTTGTTTCGACACTCGCACGCGGACTCCAGTCTATGCGTTGGAGCGACTGCGGCCTCGATCAACGCGAGGAGGTGGGTACATCGATCAGAAATCCCTCGGCAACAACAATGTTACCAAACCACAGCAGCGACGACCTCATTTTGTGGAAGAATCCAATTTACCGGAAATCTATCGGTCGCGCAATTCACATTATCGGCAATCGGGATACGATCGAGGACACATGGCACCGGCGGGTGATTTTCAATTTGGTCAACCTGATACCTTTACACTTACCAATGCCTGTCCTCAACATCCTACGTTGAATCGGACGCTGTGGAATCGATTGGAACAATGGGTACGGCGTGTGGTGGAGGATCGCGAGCTTCTCAACACCACAAGTAGTGCCAACAGCCCTACAAGGACGTTGAGGTGATGATTCTGACAGGACCCCTTTGGTTGCCCGCGGCGAAGGGACCTAACGATAACACGTGGGAATATCGGTATCTCGCCTTGGGACAACCGCCGTCCCTGGTTTCGGTACCGACACATTTCTTTAAACTCGTTGTGGTACTTGGCTATAACGACGACGATGCTGCGCGCGATGGTACGAGTGCCAGAATTCTCCAATACGCCGCCTTTTGTGTTCCCAATCATGGAGATAAGGAAATAGAAGATGCCCCATTGGAAAACTATTTGGTTCGATGGACGGATTTGGAAGCAGTTGTCGGCATGCGAATTCTTTCCACGCTTGCTCGTCGGTAGTAGCAGCGATCAATGGAGAACATTGGCCGATCAAGCAACCGAAGCCGTGTGGAAAAGAGATCGACTCTTGTTGTTACTCGACGACAATGGATCTTCTTCCATTAAATCGAGCAAGAAGAATCGACGTGCTATATTAGCAGCTAAAGGCGACTCGTTAGCCCCACAACACCTATGCCGTCATGGTGTCTGCAAGTAAATGTCGACGCATGCCAGTAGGGCCCAGCTCACAAACGTAGAAAATAATTCTTGTCTCAATACTATAACGATATGGTTTTGATTCCTTCCCTGATTTTCTAATCGTTGCTCAATCAAGGCATCGATAACTTGCGACGAGAGACGACGGAAACGTAATCGAAGTTTTCAGCGCACCATGGAGAGATGCCGGGCGTAAAACTAGAGACCTTGCCAGAAAGCCTTAGGGATAAGCCATCGATTATTAGGCAAGAGACGGACAAAAATTGTATGCAATCGAACTATTTTGTTCCTGAAGATGAGATGATCTACACTAACTGCAGTTTCTAAAGCAGTGGTTTCTTGCCACACATCTCGGCACAAGTTGTCCCTGCGTAGTCTGGTTTGTGGTTTGATTATGCGATCAGAATTCTCATCTCTAGAATGCTACAACAGACAGGATTTCGATTTGAAAATAAAGGCTCCGCCCTCACGCAAGCAGATTGCGACATGTACCTTACTTTCCAGGAGATGACCGCAATGGCGCGTGAGGCCTGGGGGTAAGAACGAAGAGAAATGCCACAGTTTATCGAACGCTCTCTAGCCAATACTCATCTCGTCTTTTCTTCCAGCTTCTCGTTGTCCGTTGCCTTGTTTTGCGTTCAGATGCTTCCGTCCATTGATTTAGGTGACTCGTTGTTGGATAAAGGCCCGCGCCTGTCATATCTTCCAGTGCCTCCACCGCATTAGCCCAGCTGCCAGAAGCAATGGCTCCCCTGACCAGCAAGGCATACGACGCCTTGTCCTTGGCGCTAAGGTCATGAACATTCAAAGTTTCGGAACCGAACTCTGGTTCAGGACCTATCGATCGATCACCCAAATTATCCTGCAATACATTGCGGGCGTCCTCTTCGAGACCAAGTGACTGATATGCCGAGGCAAGAGGATTCAAGTGCTTCGCCACGAGAGGAAATTCATTCCACTCCATCGCCGCTAGCGCCGCCGCCGCAGCATCTAGAGGAGCGCGTCGCTGTTCCAAGGTATTCTCACTAGCCTTCAAAGCCTTACTACCCCGTACACACGCCTTGACAAGTGAAAATATCATGTGATCCGTCACACCAATCTTTTGTCGTTCTTCAGTTTGAATTTTCTCAAAAATGTCCAGTGCTTCTTTCCACAACCCCAACTTCGCACACGCCAAGAGCGCTCCTTCATGATGAATCCAATTACGTTCAATTCTCAACACTGACGTTTTCGTATCATTCGCCGCCTGTTCCATGCGATCATACGTGCGAAGGGCGTAACGCCAGAGCGATGGTTTGTTCCTCTTTCGCACGTTTCTCCAAATGGTGCTGGCATATCCCTGATTGTTCATAATTGGAGATTGTGTTCGAAAGGACGGGTTCACATCCGAGACTCCCGAATGCGGATGCCATCGGGGCAAGGTATTCGATTTGCGTTCTGATTCGTCCCATACCAACATGCGCCGGGCCATTTCGAAAATCATGGTCGTGCCGCCGCCAATGGTTTCGATCAATGCGGGTTGTTTTTGTGGTTCCTTCTGGTCGATGGGGTCGATGGGCATGAGCAGATTGGAGGGGTCAAGCGTTTGTTGCATAATTGGAACATCGTCGTTGTCGTCGCGATCATCGCGGTTTGATGAGTGAAGTGCTATTCGTCGGTGTAGGCCACGAGGGGATAAACAGACAAATGCAGTCGATGGCGCAAGCGTTGCAGTGAGGATTACAAGAGCAAATCTCATACTTTGTATGCATTAATAAATGGTAATAATCGGAGTGCCATACAGGCAAGAGACATTGATCGGAAGGAAAGGCTGTGCTGGTCTTTAGATACACAAGGAGTGAACGATGACGATGACAAGTGACGAAGCGTCAGGATGATCCTTGATTTTGTTTCGAAAGCAAATCACAGTACGTGTACTTGCATGCCAGTATTCTATGTTCTCACACTGGGAGTCCTCCAGTAATCTTACCGCCGCAGTACCAGGTACCGTGAATGGAGAATGGAGCACGGAGCACGGAGCACGGAGCACGGAGTCCGAAGTCCGAAGTGCAAAGACTACGGTAGTACACTACTCCTCACGGGCACAGTGTCGTCAGTGACCTTGAGGAGTAGAAATGTCAGTCAACAGTCAACAGTCACCATTCCAAAAGGTAGGTGAATGACGTGGTGTTCGAAAGCCGTGCTCCACCAATCAGAACGGAGGCATCATGCTTCACAGGCTGGAGTCGGCCATCCGTAGAACCTACTGGCCAGTGGGAGTGGAGGACCAGAACTTCAATGCCACCCAGACACCTCCACCGAATCAGAAAATCTGCGCTGTTCTCTCCGGGAGTGTTCGGTTTTCATGCCTGATCTGTTCATCATTGGCCCGTGAGGTCGTTGGCTTCGTCAACTTCTTGCAGACACAATTCTTCTGTCGACTACCAACACGACACACGACTACATCATACGTACGCTGGTACTCTACACTTCACTATTCTCACAATACAATAACGTTATCGAAATGACACAACAATCCCCACAACAACAACAGCGTAGCAAGAAGTGGTTCAAATCAATGACTCGGCGAACCATACAAGCCGTCGCGGCAGCTGCGTTCCTCGTATCGGCCCACGGTTTCTCAACGCCGGGGACATCAAGGACGACCATGTCGTGCTCTAGCAGCGCACAAACACCAACACGGGTTTCTTCGAGCCTTTCGATGATTGATCAGGCGGAGAAAGTGACGGAATATGAACTGCAAGTTGGTAGAGCGCTTGACACTCTCAAATCAGATTATCCAGACATGCTCAAGCAGACACCACGTAAGTCAATGCAATTGGGAATCGTGGATGTGGTGACTGGGCCAACTGTGCAACTCGCTCTGACAGACCTTTTCTCTTCTTCAGACTTTTCGATTTACCATCCAGCAATAGAAGTGGTCGATCCTTCGGGCTTCACATTGAATGGCATTCAAAATTACAAGCAGGCATTCAATCTGGTGCACGGTATAATCAACGTCTTTTACTGTCCCGAGAAATCACTCCTGACGTTTCGCATCGTTTACGATTGCGCACGTCACAATATTCGTGTCTCTTGGAATGCAGAAGTTGTTCCCAAAGCTATTTTCGGAGGAGACAAGACAACATTGCATGTCGATGGGATCTCAGTGTATGAGTTAGATGATCATGGGAAAGTCGTTCAACATCGTGTTGAGCATTTGATGATCAATGACAAGCCGGTTGAGACTGAACAGGGTATCTTTCATGCCTTGACCGCTACATGCGTTGATCCAGAGTGCGGTACAGCGGTCTTTTACGGTGGTGATGATGATCGTTTCATTGTCAACTTTCTATCGAACTCTCCTTCATCGAAGTCTCTCTTTGACGCTGACAACGCCTTGACATTGGGGGCATTGTCAACCTCATCCTCCGGTGCTGACAGAGGGAGTGAACATCCTGATCTGGATTGGGAGGCGATGGAGAATAAGAACAGATCGCGCAAAAAGTTTGGGCTTAAACCTCTCACACCAGAAGAATTTCTTGAAATCGAAGCCCAAGTGAAACAGATGGAAATGCAGGAGTTATCGAAGCATAAAGCAATGAACGATGCTGCCGAAGTCCCTCCACCAAAGCAAAAGAAGAATGGATTTCTATCCAATCTTTTCGGCGAAGTGTTCGAAGACACTTGCGAGTCGAACTTTGACTGCCAGCGTCCGCAAGTCTGTTGCGATTTTGGTTTCAAGAAAATGTGTTGCAGTTCGGGAGCAATGGTTGGTCACAGTCGCGACCAGATGCAGCCAGTTCGGATTCCTATTACCAAGGATGACGGATATTTCAACGATTACTGAGGAATTTGCTTGATTGTGGCACATCACATTTCGAAAATTGAGTGATTGCGCAGGGACCTCGTAGTTTGTATAAATTCACGACAACTAAGTACGTCGAGTACATTGCTAACCAAACCTCTTTTATCATTTTGGGCAAGGTTCCTAGGATGCATGCACCGGCTGACTTAGTAAGGCAATATGGTGCATGGACGATGATAGCACGCTTGCCGGCATTGCTGCCAAGCGTGCACCATATCTTCTCACCGATTGGCGCAGTCAAGTACGCGTTCTAAATGTCCGCTGTTTTGACTTCCAAATCACTAAGTGTTGCAGGGGTTGTGCAATTCTGACAGATTCCCTCGAGACTACACTGGCATATGTTGTCGTTGCCAGGATTACCTTGGTCATTTGCCCTCCAGCAACCAGTCAAGCTTCTTGCAGAGGGTTTTCCATTTTAAGGTCATGAACCATATGACAGCGCATTTCTTGAAAGTTTGGTGGGGATGATTTGTCGTCATTCAATATTAGCTAGTATGAATGCAACCAGCATGCAATCATTTGTCCACTTTACTATATCAGGCTTTTGTTGCTGCACCTCCACGGCCAGCATGGTACACCATCTTGTGACAAACAAAGAAATGATGAGCAATCATTGTTACAGACTTTAACTATCTACTACTTTGATTACTATATCTTGAAGCCAGCCTCCTTGCTGCACCTCCACGGACAGCATGGTACACCAGCATCTTGTTACAAACAAACAAATAGTGAAAACACTCGTTGATTCACCACAAGATCAATACCTATTGGATGCCTTCATCTCCAAGTTGGAATGCTCATTTTACTCATTCATCAGCAGTCATGATTCTTCTGCTCGTTGTTTTGCTTTAGAAGTTGAACTCCATTTTCATCTACATTGTCGATGAGTTTTCTGAACCAACTCATCATTTTGGATGAATGTTACGAGACAGTGTACAATGCTGTCTGTAAAGGTCCAGCATGGCAGGTAACAAAAGTGTGATATAGTAAAAGATGACAAAACAATGGGTGGTTTTGTAAATGCTGCTTTGAAAAATGTGTGATATTGTAAAATACAAATGTCAAAGTAGTATATAGTAAAACACGAATTTGTAGATAGTAGTAAGTCATTGTACTATATTGCAAAGTGGCAAAAAATGAGCAACTTTGCAAATTCCCCTTAAATCAAAGGTAAGGATTCCTCCAAAACATCAACCAAGATTCTGCGCTGGGTTCCAACGTTGTTGGTGCTTTGTTCTCAATGGATTTCGATCTTTGAGCACTGTCGTGACTCCTGTTGGATCCTTCACATCAGCATTACTAGTAGTCTACATGCTGCGTGGTTCAGGCGCCAAATCACCGGTATTGCAATCATCGTCGTCATGGCGGGAAAGATACTGTACATGTCATCGGTTTTGATATGCTGGGGCGCACACATCGAAGCGCGGCGGCCGACTTACTCGAATGCTTTGGTCCACAGCATTGTCTTCAGATACTTCCGTAGCGTTTCTACTTTGGCCTACATAAACACATGGTGCAACATGGAATTTTTGAGGGATGAAATTGAACACGAGTAACCGAACTTTGATAAGAGAAACGAGAAACTTAGTTGAAACAATTGGCTTCAAATCTCCACTAAATCACCAAAATCCACGATTTTCGGAAATTGCGAAACACGATTCATTATTTTCAGATTCATTGTTTTGTCTCATAACCTGCTCATAACCCGTTATTGTGGATGGCGGTTGTGGAAACACGACTCTATGCATACCCGGATCCCGGATCTCCCTTCTGTGTACAGTGTACAGTGTACAGTATTCAAATCGATTGTGAACGCAAATGAACAATTAAAAACATAGAAGTCATCATGACGTCATGCGGTATTTAGTTCGAGTTCCGTTTCACATGAAATCCATCGCCACTTTTTGACTTCCAGCAACCGTGGAAGGCCTCTCCCCAAAGAAACAGGCCACCTCGTTGCAAGAAGAGACAGCCAAGCAAGTCTAAATGGACAACTTCCCACCCTCGTTTCATGTTCCAGCTATCGTTGCAGCTCCTGATTCTTTGTCAGTAGTAGCTGGTTGGTTTGCGTTTGGATCTTCACTTGCAGTTTCGACTTTGGCGCAAGGAAAACTTCTGGGTGTCTCCACGGGCACTATGAGACCGATTCCAACCATTTTGGGCATGGTTACTGTTTGTGCTGCATCTCTCATAAGTCATCGTGCATCTATCATGGTACATCAGGCGACATCGAGTTCCAACTCAGGTAAGTATAGACCTCGACTTTCTGCCGATTCATTGTCGATTGGAAATTTGCACGTTTCTAAGCAAGCCGTACGAATGTAAGTGCGGAGATCCTCCATTGACGTTCCTATTATCAACATCAATCACTCACTCCCCCACAGCTGCGCGTTGGGCCTATTGTCGTTTAAACTGCTCGGGGGGCGTTTTTGGGCGATCGCGCCGTCCAGTTACACTCATGTCGGCTCGTTTGCACGATCATCGATTGCGGCGACGGACAAGTACGCGACTCAAGCACAACGATCCGCTCTGACGCGCATTGGTCGAGTGTGTGGATGTCACACCTGCGGGACTCGTATTGTGTTTGGCCGAGCTGTCATTGCAGATCATCAGCCACCCAAGGCTGTTGTGCGACAACTTAATCGTAGTGCGTGGAGAAAGGTACTCGGAATGGAGACAAAGTTTCGATTCTATCCTCAATGTGTCGACTGTTCGCAAATTCAGGGATCCATTCTATCGGCAGCGACTCGACAGGCTTCTCATTGGTGGAGCCCCGTAAGACTTGCAAAATCTGGAGGTGGACGGGCAGCTCACTTTCACGGATTGAAGTTTCGATTGAATCACCTTGCTGGAGGCGTTGTGGCCGCCACTGCAGTCTTGGGAGCCACAGAGAGAGATGTTGCTTCAGGGAACATTCGGCGCTTCGAAAAGCTCGAGCGGATCGCGCACGATGTGGCAGCGAAACCCATGGCAACCATTATGAACATGATTTAGCATCGATAAAGAAGAGAGTAACTGTTGATTTAGTTTTAGGACTCCCATATTAAGCTCGTCACTTGCTTTCTGTCTGGATTACGCGTAAGAAATCGTCAGAAAAGTTGATGCGGTCAAACAACTCGCAAGACTCGTCAACGAGAGTCGATCACTTGAACAGAAGGTTCGCAACTGTTGAATTGAAGCGGCGGATGACAACCTCAACTTGGGTTGTTCACAATACGGATGTGAAATTGATGCCACAAAGTCGTGTGTTTTCAAATACAGCAATGAAAAAATTCTTCAAGGGATACATCGCCAGTAAGCCATGTTGGACACTCGACAAAGTTTTGCGCCCAAGGGATTGGGGTTGGATCGAGAACAGCTCTAATTCGACGAGGACAGTCTCAAAGAACACGCGCAACTTTAATTTGTCTTGGTTTTTTTAGCCAACGGCTCACTGACTCCGTTTTTACCCGCCTCCAGAAGAGACTTCACAACCCTCTGCATACCGTCGGAATCGAATACATCGCTAAAGTCCTTGACCTGTGATATCCACCGCCCTGCGTACATTTGGCTCTTTTCGTCTCCTAGACTGACCAGTGTTCTTGCTACACCAATAATCACAGTCGAGAGCACATGCCCAATGTGAAGATTTAGCTCCAATCCATTCATGAAACGGCAGAGCCTCTCCAGCATGTCAATCGTCTCGGCAATTTCTTCAGGTTCCGGATTCTCTCCAGTTTGGAGCATAACGCTGTGTTGCCGCTTCAACAGTCGATTCAATCGCATCAACGTGACCAAGTTTGTAGTCCAGTGGAGAGCACCCGCAACTGAACAAGTCAGCTGATTCATTTGCTCTTCCCACTCTTCATCCGCTTCGTCGTCTTCTTCAACTCGAGTCTCCTTGTCAAGAAGAAAGGCCAACACCTTTTGCGATACAATCACCACATCTGATGCGGGCCCCTGTTTAGCGGCATCACTCTCAGTACTAGGGATCTTTGTGTTACAAACGAGGCATTCGTAGTCCTCGGAACTTCTTGGATACATGTAATTGACTTGCTTGTCGTCATCGTATGCAACATCTTCCTCAAGGTACCGTCCATCACGAGGATGACAGGTAATACAAGGAATTGCAGCTGCAGGATCCGAGACATCACAATTAGTTGATGAAGAAGAACAACGAATGCAGGAACAGTGGAAATGTTTGGTGCTGGCCAAAAGTGAACGCCGTGTGGGGCGGTCCGTGTATAGTAGGAGACCCAGATACGATGTAGTGATTTCATCACCAGAATGAATGAGAGTCGCAGCTCGAACCAATTGGACGTCGCCGTCAGCTTGTATGATCGAGTTTGGATTGCAGGAATGATTGATGCGACTTTGTTTCTCATAGATTCTGCCACCCTCAAATGAATTACAGGACCAAAGGAGCATGACCTTCAATGCTTGATCTGGATTCTCAGTAGCGAAGCGTCGCAATTTGGATTCTCCCTTGGAATGGTTCTGAATGTATTTTAGAGCTGATCTGGCCACCTTGATGATGGTCTCCTCTTCCGCGGCAGGCGCATCCGGGTCGGGTGTGAACAGCGCCATGACCTTCGACGACGCCTCAGGACTATGATCGATTTCTGCGAAGCATGCTACAGCCTGGATCATGCCGGTGAATTTCCCAGCATATTCCTTCGAAACACTAGACGGGGAGTAATTGACCGAAGGAAAGAAGCTGAACCGTGATCACCGCCCTCAGCTTTGCGGATGCTGCTGACAGGAGGAAGGGCAGCAAGCAGTGTGTGCGTTTCCTCGTCCGACAAGGGCGCCAAGCGGAGAATTGGCGCAGCTTCATCAAGAATCACATCGCCAATGGCATACTCTCGGGTGGCAAAGACCCCAAGACCACTGGAAGGAATGGGACGCACTTCGCTCATGGCCGTAGCGCCAAGCCACAGTTCCACCTAGTTCGTCTGTTGTGTGGAGTGTTGAGAAACGAGAGACGAAGCTAAATTGTTTCTGACTTCGCAAGTTGGATGGTGGTGGAGGGCGGAGGTGATGACATGACAGATCAGGGTCTGATGGTCAGATACGAATCTACCGTAGTACTCGTAGTACATAGACTACTAGTAGATTGATTTTATGAACATCATATAATTCTTACGACGTATTTTGGTATTACAGTTTTGGAACTGTACGGTCATGTGACAGTCATGTATCATAGGACACATGCATACTGCGTACGGGCCATATGACATATCATCATACGTCGTACGTGCTGTGTGATGTGTGATGTGTGATGATGTGATGATGTGATGATGTGATGATTGATGGTTGATGATGTATGAACTATGAACGGTTCGTTTGCAGATCAGGGCTCTCCGAGCCGTGGGTGGACTCCTTGTCAGCAGTCAGCAGTCAGCAGTCAGCAGTCAGCAGTCAGCAGTCAGCAGTCAGCAGTCAGCAGTCAGCAGTCAGCAGTCAGCAGTCAGCAGTCAGCAGTCAGCAGTCAGCAGTCAGCAGTCAGCAGTCAGCAGTCAGCAGTCAGCAGTCAGCAGTCAGCAGTCAGCAGTCAGCAGTCAGCAGTCAGCAGTCAGCAGTCAGCAGTCAGCAGTCAGCAGTCAGCAGTCAGCAGTCAGCAGTCAGCAGTCAGCAGTCAGCAGTCAGCAGTCAGCAGTCAGCAGTCAGCAGTCAGCAGTCAGCAGTCAGCAGTCAGCAGTCAGCAGTCAGCAGTCAGCAGTCAGCAGTCAGCAGTCAGCAGTCAGCAGTCAGCAGTCAGCAGTCAGCAGTCAGCAGTCAGCAGTCAGCAGTCAGCAGTCAGCGTCAGCAGTCAGCAGTCAGCAGTCAGCAGTCAGCAGTCAGCAGTCAGCAGTCAGCAGTCAGCAGTCAGCAGTCAGCAGTCAGCAGTCAGCAGTCAGCAGTCAGCAGTCAGCAGTCAGCAGTCAGCAGTCAGCAGTCAGCAGTCAGCAGTCAGCAGTCAGCAGTCAGCAGTCAGCAGTCAGCAGTCAGCAGTCAGCAGTCAGCAGTCAGCAGTCAGCAGTCAGCAGTCAGCGGTCAGCGGTCAGCAGTCAGCAGTCAGCAGTCAGCAGTCAGCGGTCAGCAGTCAGCAGTCAGCGGTCAGCAGTCAGCAGTCAGCAGTCAGCAGTCAGCAGTCAGCAGTCAGCAGTCAGCAGTCAGCAGTCAGCAGTCAGCAGTCAGCAGTCAGCAGTCAGCAGTCAGCAGTCAGCAGTCAGCAGTCAGCAGTCAGCAGTCAGCAGTCAGCAGTCAGCAGTCAGCAGACAGCATTCATCATCCAGCAGTCAGCAGTCAGCAGTCAGCAGTCAGCAGTCAGCAGTCAGCAGTCAGCAGTCAGCAGTCAGCAGTCAGCAGTCAGCAGTCAGCATGATCCGATATCGAATGGTACGCGTACTCAAAGGATATACATGCAATGGTTGTCATTATCATTATTTGCGAATACAACTGCGCTATCAGATATCCATTGGAGACCCTTCAGCGCACCAAACATAAGCGTTTGCTCCAATAAATTGCATCCAAGCTCCCATGTTTCGTCATGCTACGTCTCACTTAGTGTTCGACAACGGACGCTACACCCTAAGAATAAATGCATTAAGTACCTACCTATAGTGAGAAACAAGATACCAGAAGCAATCGATAACGAGAGAATCATCTCTTTTGGAACGCTAAAAGAAATCAAATTTATGAACGGCCAATTGCGTCACAACGATTGGTCTCCAGCTGCCCGAACAATTATACAAGAGCAGGTGGCAACAACAAAGATGAAAAGCAAGGAAAGCCATTTGCTCCCGTGCTGTGAGACGACATGTACATGATTCAGCTTACAATTCGTCATTGTGGACGTAGACATCGCTGATTTCGCCTCCAATTTCTCTAAAATACGCAACATTTCGCCCTTCCATTCACATTTTGCAAGGCATGGAATGCTTATGAGCTCGCGCAACTGCTCTACAGAGCGACCCCAGGATGCAGTGCCGCGCAACAGTGTCCGAGGGTCACCTTCGCCACCATAAAGTGCCCTTGCAAGTTCCTCAATTGTCCATTGTGGATACGGCCGTTCCATCAACTCCAAAAAACTTCCCTTGGTGAGTGAACCCTCTGTCAAAACTTCACAGAACCAACCAGCAAGGGCCGTGCTGTTTGTAATGTGGCGTATTCCCTTCGTCCCAAATGCCGTATTATTCTTTCGATCGAGTTCTGTGCAGGGTTTGCGAGGAGAAGTCACTCGCATAGTCAGTGTCGATCCTGGAACACAGTACACGTCACCAAGACAAATGTCGCCCGGTATGTCGAGAATCACTTGTTCTCCGAAGCACGGGTCTATCAGGGCATCAATATCAGTATTGGGAAAGCCCCTGAACTTCTCCCTTTGCACACGTCGATATGCCTGAATCGATTGCAAGAGGACTGCCCGTTCCGATTTGTTTGTGATGAAGCCCTCGGTATCGTACATTTGCCAAAACGAATGACCCACCATGCCTTGCTCCGGGACGAAACGGGCTTCTGGAACTTGAGCACGAGGCATCCTATCCTTGCTTTCCGGACCACGTCCGTAAAGGCCTAGGACAGATGCCACAGTCCGATCACTTTTACCATCAAGGCTATCAAGGTAAGCAATCGGCAGCCTTTTCTCTTTCTCTTGACGTTGAAGCTTACGGAGAATCGTACCCCAATTGGAATGTGATAAAAAGGGAATTCCTAGCAGCTCTTCCAACTCAGATAGAGTACGACCCCATGATGGCTTCCGTCGGAAGGAGGGGTCATAGTCTTCTCCAAATATGGCTGTATCTAGCTCTCGTAGCGACCACTGTGGCAGGGGCCGTTCCACTAATGTGATTTCGCTTCCATCACGCATGCTTCCTTCGCGAAGCACTGCACAGAACCTGCCAACCATGGCCCCTCGAGTTGCTATCCGCGGAAATGAGACTCTCAACTTGAGAGTCGATCCAGCAACTTCAAGCACATCGCCGAGACACACATTGCTATCTTTGACATGCACTGTCATGTGTTTTTCAGAGCGAGGATAGGGAAAAATGTCGTCATCTGTACACGGACTGTTTGCGACATCAGAGTGTCCCACTTGACTGAATTTTTCGATAGGGTGTAAGACAATCATTCGATCACTTATCGGAGACCTGACTTGGGTTTCGTCCGAATGAGTGTGCACAAAACTGCCGCCAACCAGACCTTGGGGAGGAACTATGAAGCTCGCAGATAGTTGGCAACGGCCCAGGCATGACTTGTCACGGTGCTCCACATGGGCGCATGATCCCAGTACCTTTTGCAACTTGGAAAGGCGATCGACAACTTCATCCTCCTCTGCGGAAAGAAAGACCACATCTCGTTGAATAGGCTTGGGAGCCATCGCCACCAGTTGTTGGGTGACGATATATGAGAGGGAAGTGTTTCATGACGCGTCCGTCACACTGCTCAACAAAAAACATCACATGACTCATGACTGCACAAGGCACATGATGATAACGTGTTCAAATGTCTCGTGTCGTGTTAATGAAAAAAGTGAAGAGTATATAGAATTTTTATGATTCTACCTCTTTGAGGATAATAAATAAACCAAAAAAATTGTGGCGGGGTGCGTTTGCTTTCAAAGTGTCTTGTCAAGGCGACATGAAAGGCGTCACGGTAGCGGGATTTGTGTCAGGTACGACTCGACTGATTCGATTTGATCCACTATGCCGAACTGGCTGTGTCCTATGGCTAGCTGTGACTGCTGACACAATAGCGACCAAAGGAATTATGACCGACGATGACCGAAAATTAGAAACGGCCCTAGTTTTGCACCCAGCCGAGTTAACTGTTAACCCGTGTAATGGTGGCTTCCTATAGGCTATACGAAGCCACCATTACACGGGTTAACAGTTAACTCGGCTGGGTGCAAAACTAGGGCCGTTTCCAATTTTCGGTCATCCTCGGTCATAATTCCTTTGGTCGCTATTGATGCTGCACCACTCCAGAACAACCCGGAGAGCCACAGCATGACCGAGGTCCCAGGTATCCTGGCATCTGCAATCTGCACCCTCTTGGGAGGTCATGCAGTCCACAGTCCACGAAGTACCAGGTACAGAACCTTGAGTCTCTTTGCAGTGTTCAGGACATTGACGACATTTGATGTTTGTCAAAAGACATCTGTAAACGAGACCGACAACCGTCACTTAATGAGTTTCGGTCACGTCGATAGGGCTTATGTCTGCGTTGGGCTTTTGCGACGGTCTCAGCACATACTGAGGCAACAGTCTTGAACCAAGGGCTTTGCTTCGTTTCGTTAGGTTTCTTTCAAGTGGTGCAGTTGTTCATTGAGGTGCTTTTGCTAGAGGGATACGCGTATTGCTAGACGATGACCACTATCGCACAAAGTCAAGGACAGTCTGTTCGGTCCCTCCAGTCCGATGCTTCCTCAAGCCAACGGGTAACACTTCAACGGGAGGCTATGGAATATGACCGCCGTCAGATTCGTCGCCACTTGACTGAGAAACTAAGAGAACGAGGAATCGATCCTGAAGTCGAAATTGTCGACATTGAAAGCGAGTGGGATGATGAGGGGACAGTCTATGATGACACAGAATTTTTCCCCTGGAAACAGCGCGACGCCGCAGTACAAGCCGCTGCTGTGGGTGGCCAAACAGAAGGAAGAATGGAAGGATTTGATTCTCTGGAGCGTGCCCTTCATGCGCACCAGCACCAGATTCACTACGGCCGTGGGCGCGGTTTCGGATGGTCGAAGCAATCGGACGCTGGTCGTAGTTTGTTGGCCACACAGCAAAAGTTGCAAGCTATGCGTCAAGTTTCAGATTGGACTAGTTTCCGAGACCTTTCCCAATCGACTGATCATGGTGGTATTGGTTCTGATGAGATGGCCGCCGCCAATGATGAGGTCCATCAGCACCATGCCGCTCAGACTCGAAAGAGTGCATGGCGTATTAAGCTGTGCAGCACCCTCTTGGTGTTGCTTGCGATCGGAACTACAATAGGCATAGCCTATTTCATCGAGACGCTGAAGGTAGACTCATTCCAGGGCTACGCTGACGTCGGTAGCAAAGAAAGCGGTGATTCGACCGCAGCAAGTGGCTCCCTAGCTGCTCCTCAGTGAGGGCCATAGATGTAGAATTATCCAGTAGTTTATGCTATCGCGACCTTGAGGGTCCAATGTTTTTGCCTACATAGTTGGCAGTCTGGAGGCAGATACAATCCAGGCGGCGACTGTGTACATGGAAGGGTCGTGTGCAACGTGAATCGAACTTGGCGGCACCATATATATGTATTTTATTCCCAAGTTTTAAAGCCCAGAAAAGAGTCACCAGAAACTAGTCATCACGTACTCCAGCAAGTTCGTTGGTGTGTGTGTGTACCTAGAATTAATCGTCGAGTCAGCAACTCATGATAGCTTCTATACCAGCAACGCTTGTTATGCTCTACTTCAATTTGTGCGATTTTCGATACTGCTCGCTTGCTTCCTTTCGGGTTGGAATGAGATTGCTTAAATTCCAAGACGACGACAGCCACAGTAGTGAGGCGCCGGTGGACAAGATAGACAGTTGTTGCAGGCCGAAGTTACCAAAGACTCCAGTCAGAGCTGATAGAGAAAGGCTCATCATGGATTTTCCCAGTCGATAGGCCAGAACTCCAACAACTTCCTTTCCAACATATCGACTCTCAAAATCAAGGGGTACGTAGACCATCTCATCCAGCATACGGCGGGCCGAATACTCCAAGGTCTTCATTGTTAAAAGGCAAGCGCTGATGATGTAGAGCGATGGATCAGTCCGAGTGGATTGAAATCCAGAGAAACAAACCATGATCATGGGCAAGATCCGCCACAGAACACGAGGTTCCAGCACTTGCATGAGCGCAGGCAGGCAACCAAACTGCAAGGTCATTGTGCACACATTGATGAGAGCAAAGAATTTTCCCATCCACCCAGCCCGATCTGCATCGTTAGGAATGGCGGAACTGAGTTTTACCACAAAGCAAACGTTTAGGAGAGCTGCCAACCCTTGCGATGCGAGGACTTCAATGAAGAGCGCCCGCAGAGTTGGAACGCGTTGAAAGAGATGCGTCGCCTTTTCGATCAAACCCATGTCACTCGTTTTGGATTCAATGTCCTTCTTGTGCTGTACAGCATACTCATCAGAAGGGTCAAATCCATTGCGCTCAGCGATCGTGTAAGCCGTCGATGTCGCAATTACGCTTAAGATCATCATGACGCCAGTTCCAAAGACAGCACCAGCAAGGCCAAGCTTACCCACGACAAGAGATACGTTGAGGCCGGCCAGGGCTGACGTGATGGACGTCAAACCAGAGATTGGAGCAAACCACTTCGAGCTTTGTTCCGGAGTCAAGATACTTGACATGAATGACCAGTATTGGCTGGTAATGAGTTGTACATAGCTCTCGCGAAAGACAAATAGAGGTCCAGAGATGAATTTGACGAGAGGGACCGAAAATAGAGTAAGGGTTGAATCTTGTAGCGTGCGAATGGAAGCCGCAGCCGCGAATAGAATTGTAGCACTGGACAAGGTTGTTGTTGTCAGTGCTCCTCGAGGGCCGTAGTGATCCAGAAGCCAAGTGTATCCCATCAGCAAGACCAGCGACAAAGGAGACACAAATGTCATTGCAAGAGGAAATGCCGCGTGAGACTGGTAGCCAGTCTTGGACGACGTGAAGAGCGCAATGGTAGAGGGTCGCGCGAAGGAGTATCCCAAATAATGCAATGACATGGCGATCGCCATGCATAGAACTGCCCGTGGTTTGGCAGATAGTCCTAGGAAAGTCGGTGATTCGTCAATCATCGAGTCAACGGCAACGGATGAGGCAACGGCTGCCTCTGCCATGACTACCGCACCTCCTCTTGCGACATGAAAAGCGGTCTGAAGAGCCGGTATAGTGGCAGCGATCGATACAGTTGCGATGGTCATGTTTAAACTCACAGCTCACACGACCACCTTGACGCCACCGATCCAATTCAAGAAATCAGAAGTGAAGTTCATTGGATGTTAAACGTCAGAAAATCAGTGGTGCCAGTGATGTCTTCGCCTTTCCGTGAAGATTTCGAGGACAGGCCGGCGTGTCTGTCTGTGAGTCGTGAGTGCTCACTATTGTTCTGTATGTTTAATTGGTGTTTAATACAAGCTGTTTAATACAGCTGTATTAAACAGCCCTCGCCCAATTTGTATTTTATAATTGTACTAGTGGGTACTCGCATAAACATAGTACCTGGACAAGTAAAATTATTCGTTGTGTCGGGACACTTCATACACAACTTCTAACGGCACCAAATTGTAGATCTCATGAAAGGCTTTCTTTTCAGCTACTCAAAGCCGTGATACAATATCTATTGATGGAGTTATGAGTGGTCTAATTTTATTTTTCGAGATTTTTTTAAACATAGTACCTGGACTTTCAGTCACTAGTGTGGCAAATTGAGTCCCTTTTGACAATGTCAAGTTGGAACAAGTTTTTTTTCACGTTACAAATACATGTATATCACAAGGGCCTATTCTACAGTTGTGCCATCTTGAAATTTATGTATTCAGCAATAAATACATTCGGATTGGCATTGAGATGGACAGCAGTAAAATTTCGAAGTTCGTAATGAAACTCTTGCTTTGTATGCGATTAAATTAGTAGCATGCAATTTTTTGTATGAAACATATGGAAAGTGCCGTAGGATTAAAATATTGCGACGTTGACGCACTTCAATGTTCAAAATTGACTTTGACCATGTTGATTTTGCAGTGGCCGTCAGAAATGCAAAAGTAAGTTATGTGACTGCAAATTCGACCGGACATTAGAATACCGGCATACTAACAAGTACTAACAGTGTCAAAGAACCACTACTGTCGTTCTTTGCATCTGTTGACATGATACAAAAATGTGCAATTAAATTACGAAGCAAAACTTTACATTCCCCAAAAAAATCCAAAATTTTAACTCGCCGCATCTTTTGAACTGTCCCACCTCACCACAAACAAGCTACAGTAACCCCATATGTTTGAGGGCATAGTACAATTCTCTAGTTACTGAAATGCACAATCTCCGTGCATGAATGTGGTGAAATGAGTGGTTTCAAAATCCGTCCAGCTACTCTCGTAATTTTGGTCGTCCAGAGACTATGTTTATGCGAGTACCTCACATTTGATCGGAGTGTCTACTACAGGAAACTGGACGTACAGTACCCCCAACCTGGTCGTACTCCGTACCACTACTTTTTTCCCCTACAGTATGCAGTACCATGGTATCAACGTAGGAAACTTCATGAAGTACAGTACCAGCTACTTATCATGCCCCAGTATTGCAGTTCATCGCACGGTATATTTTACAGTAGCATTTGTCAAGCAACCTGTTCACAGCAAATTCAATGAGTATTCCATCCAGTAACTTTGAATTCGTACAGTATTGTAGTTCAGTAACGTAACACACTGTCGTTTCAACATAAATTACCGTCCGTTTATGTACTGTAGACCTGTAGTACATGTAATCCACGTAACAGTGCAACAGTACCCCAGAGTGGTCATACTCCGTAACAGACGGACGCACGCACACAATTAATTTATAATATAGTAGGATAATTGTATAATTGAAAAGAACGTTAGGGATAAGGTTAAACTATAGTGTATACAGTGCAGTCGTAAACTGCAGTACTACTCCCAGTTTTGTAGTCTCTTTATCTGCCTTATTTTGTAGTACCAGTAAGCTGCATTCATCTCGTTGTTCATCATTCTCACGAGTACACGAACTTGCTGTCAGACTCCGCTCGGACTCCGAGCGGCCGGAGTCTGTTAAAGTACAAGTTGTCCTCCGAGTACTCAGTACACCGAGACTGTCCATTCGCTGTTGAGAAATGACGGTCGTAGAGCATCATGGACGGTC